>JAGFZM010003953.1:0-20600 GCA_017657215.1 Limnothrissa miodon
CACATATGCCCAGTCCACACATACACACATCTATTCCCAGTCCACACACACAAACACCCCTATGCCCATAAAATAGGGGATATATTGCAAAATATTTGTGTGTTGCAGACGATTGGAGACGATTATAGATTCTCTTCAATCAATTTGAATTTACTTGCTAAGCAAAGAATGAAAAAAATATATAATCATTTTGGTTTGTTACATAATAAATGTGATTTTGGTGTCATCTACTTTAAGTATCCCTGCCAGGGACAACCACCAGAGGGGATGGCTGGAGGGGGATTAGGATGATTCTAAGGGTCTGGGAGTAATAGGGGTCCCTACTAAACATTTTAATATTATAACTTAATAGGGTTTTTATTTTTATTTGCGTCTAATCGCAAAAAATATGTAGTTAATCGCGATTAATCGCAAAATTGCTCAAAAACAAACATCTGTTTAAAACTAACTGAAAACTAACACATTCATATGTAAAAAGTTTCCTCTGATTATCACAGCAAGCTTTATCTGCATTTGCCTATAGTAGTTCAATTTCTTGAATAAATATATTGTTACATAAATATTTGCATTTCCAATTTTGATGAAAGGCATATGGCTACAAACTACACGAGGAGAAAACAGGAAGTAGTTTGACTCCTTACCAATGAAGCAGGCTCAATCACCAGACTACCTACAGTCTTCATGTAAAGGGCCAGTCTTCATCCACGACCACTGGCCATCAACTGATGCACTTCATCTGAAAAAAGTGAAAGTAAACTCACACTGTGTTGCATAAGCAGGCAAGGTGAGTGGCAATTTTGCTGTAGGTTGTAGAGGAGCAGTTTACCACTAACTTCACGTTATATCTAGCTTTACTTTGCATGCTAATCACCCATGGAAATATGCGTTGTTATCCACCAAGACGACCATGCATTGATGGCAACAATTATGTTAATCACGATTGAAATTAGGTTGCGTTAATGCACTATTAACTTGTTATAATCTACATCTCTATAAATTACTATTTTGGGAGGCCCAAAGTTATTATTTGTCATAAGGGCCAAATTTTCTTGCAGCGTCCAACGCCTACCAAGGGCTTACATTATGAATGTGCCCTTATTTAAACTAAAGGCTAAGCACCGTAAGTCAGTGCACGTGTGTGTGTGTCCCTGTTTGCCCTTTGAGGGCATTGTGTGCTCCCTCTCTGACAATGTGTTCTAATGCAACACTTGGTATTCACCACAGCACACACAGAGGCTTGGAGGATAATATCAAAATGCTATTCACTCACACGCTCTCTCTCTTTCCCTCACTTTCTTTCTCTCCTTTTATCCCTCTCTTCCTGTTTCACTCGTCCTCTCTTTCTCAGTCTCCCATCTTTCTCTCTCTTCATTTCCTTCTCTCTCTTTCTCTCCCTCCTTCTCTTTCTTCTTTTTCTGTCTCTTTCTTTGTCTCTCCCTCTCTCTCTGTCGCATAAAGTAGCAGGGTCTCTAAAACAATGTAACCAAGAGGCAGGGTAATGAATACTAATACACACACACACACATTACATATTCCTCACCATACACATCCACTCATGTGATTGGTGTTGACTTGGGGGGGAGTCTGCTTTAAAAAAAATATTTCACAATGAATTGCTGTATTGGATCCAATTAAACAGGGCTTTCGAAATAGTCCCTTTAAGACCGTACACACACACACACACACACACACACACACACTCGTTCTCGCCACATACACACACATATTCAACACACACAACACACAAATATATACTCACCACAAACACACACAAATACTTGTACTTACCACTCACACACACACACACACACATCTGCACACACACTCTGCAGCTATGGCGTTTGCTAGATACACTCCTATGGGGAAATTAAATGCAGATAGATAGCTGCAGAGGTCCTTGTATTATCAGTTCATTTTCTCCATCTCACATTCATTCAGTGCAGATGAATTAGTTTCCCCGAACACATAGCTCCTCAGAGGAAGCCTGCTGGGGCACTCAGAATTCACAGCAGCAAGTGTGTGTTTGTTTGTGTGTGTGTGTGTGTGTGTGTGTGTGAGGCGATTCTTTAATATACAGTATATGCATTGTACTAAAATGCATTCATTTACAATGGTTTTACATGCAGTTGAAAGAATGTAGGGCATCCCAAAAAAAATCAGCATTAAATGAGTTAGGGCTGGGCAATTTGGCCTAAAATCAAAATCTTGGTTAATTGAACAGTTTAACTTGATTACGATTAATAAACGATTATTTTATTTATTTATTTATTTTACCCTCATAGTTCACTGACAGTACATATAGTTCACATATTACAAGTGAGAGATTATTGAATGAAGGGTGCATTATTTGATTTTAAAATAATTGAAGGAAACACACTGCTATCTATGATTATTTATTGAACATCAAAGTTTTTTTTTAAAGTAATTGAAATAATCAACCTGGAAAAGTTTGATCGATTATAGGTACTGATGTCGATTACGATTATTTTTCGATTAACTACCCAGCCCTAAAATGAGACATAGAATATGTTTTTTGACCATCAGAAATTGTTCTTTGAGGCTCAATAATAGTGTATGTAAATTTGTGCGTCTGAAAGTGAGTCAGGAGTAGGGGTGGGCAATATAGACGATATATACCGTATGCAATATGAATTTGGCCAATGATACAGATTTTGGGTCATATCGGCATACCGTGATAGGCTCATTGCGTCTCCACAACCATGTGAAAAAATGTTGACCTGTAGCTTCACCTTATTGATAGCACCTTTTCATTCTTACAACGAAACTGTGTAAGAGCCTATAAATTGAACTGCCTGACACAAATGCAGCTTACCAGTTTACTTCTGTGTGAATTTGAGAGTCCAATATAAACACCTCCGAACGATGACTAAACACCTGTTGTACATATTGACTTTATGCTATGGTAACCATTAAGAAACTGTTATGGTGTAAGTTACATACCAAAGTATACCGTGATATATATCATCTACCGTCTATGGTTCAAAATATATCGCAAAATAAATTTTAGACTATATCGCCCACCCCTAGTCAGGAGCACTGCGAGATATATATAGGCTAATTTAAAAGGCTTACAACGAAACATTTCGTATTCAAGCTTTTGCGCATAATGGCATTTTGTTTTCCCACAGATTACTTTTACTTTTATACTTTAAGTAGTTTTGAAACCCTATATACTTTACTTTTACTTAAGTAAACTTTAAGTTGATACTTTAAACTCTAGTATCTATACTTCTACTTGAGTAAGGAATGTCAGTACTTTTGACTTTTGACCTCTGCCAAACAGTCCAGTTTTCCAGCCCTCTATCCAGACCAAGAAGAATCGTCCTCATTTTTTAGCCCTCGTCTTCGTTTTTTAGGCATTTTGGACCCTTACTTCACTCAATAACAAAGGCTAAATGTTTATAGGGGAAGTGCTGAAACATGAAAGGCCAGCCTCGTTATCGTTTTACTTCGTGCAAAGCGTCTGAACACTAGCCATTGGCATCCATATGCTCCACAGGGCGGGATCACTTTCTGCTTCAACCAATTGCTACTGTTCGTGATGTATGTCTTGCTCTGGAATGTATCATTTGATTTCAGTGTTACTCTTTTCAGCTCTCTGTTCACTGATGGGCCGTCCCATATTTTAGGCTGAACTAATCTACGCTTATGGGTAGTCTCCTGACTGAGCTGCTGGGGGTAAATGGAATTGACCATGAGCACTACTCAGCTCTAGCTGGCTACGTGGCATCAGCCTAATGTTGGGGGATAAATTGGGTAACTGAATCTCCAATCACACAAAGCCAACATTTGTAAATGGACCATTACCAATTATTAGATAACTCATATGTAAAAAAAACTCGAATTTTCTTAACCTACATTTCTTCTACAGCAGAGTGAAGTATAGTTGTATGCTAAACCATATTCTGAGGGTTTTCTCCCAAACTGCTTATTAACACTCTGAAGTCTGCAGTTAATTTTTTTCTTTTTGGGGGGGAGGTGGGGGGACAGATCTGTGTGAAGGAGGAACAGATGGATGTGGAACACAAAGAGAGAACAGTGTGTTAACCGCTCATTGTGTGTGTCTGTGTGTATGGAGGCTCCTAAATCAGAGTTCTTATTCACCAACAGAGTCCATGCTAATGGTCAGGTTATTAAGTCGTGCAAATTCAGACTGTCTCAGACCTGGCATGTGACAAAGCACAAATATGATTCCTGCTGTGCTTCTTTTTTTTCTATGTGTGTGGGCTGGAGGACTCTTTTTTTCTGTGAGAGTAGGCTGGAGGGCACAAACATTACTTGCAAATGAGTTCCAATGGCCTCACGCCATTCCTCCGGGACAACCACCTCATTTTCAAAGTTCTCCCACCAGACAGCAGTCCGCCCAGGTCGGACCCAAAGTTTTATCAGTTTTTCGCAGTTTACACGCAAACGTAACACGCAATCTCCATTTGTGTGTAAATGAAGGCGCAAACGAAGGGGAAAGTGTCCGTTTTTAAGAGAAAACGTATATGTGTAAACGGGGTCTAAATGTGTGTGTGTATGACTGTGTGTGTGTGTGAGAGAGAGAGAGAGAAAGTGTCTGGCTCCATTTTAGTGTGTGTGTGTGTGTGTCTGGTCCCATCGAAGAGTGTGTGTGTGTGTCTAGCCCCTATCTAAGACTGTGTGTGTGTGTGTGTCAAGCCCCTATCTAAGTGTGTGAGTGTGTCTGGCCCTATTTAAGGGGGAGAAGGCTGTGATTTCCTCTTCCGCTCTTTGTGTCTTTGCTTTCCAGAAGTGGGCTCGGGAGCGGAGCAGAAGCGTCTCAGCTGAGCGCTCAGTCTTTAATCGAATTCCCCACTCTGTCATTTCTAACCGCACGGCTCCAGGAAACTCACTGTGCTATGCTCATCCTGCATGCATTTGCATAATTTCAGCATCCTGGCGTGTGTGTGTGTGTTGTGTAGAAAGTGCCTGATCAATTTGGTTCAGATGACTTTGCTAATGCTCTAGCCATGTAGACCCATGGCCAAAGGCCTGTGGCTGTTAGACAAACTCACACAGTCATTGCCAGGTCTGTGGGAGAGAGAAGATTGGCTACACACACACACACACACACACAACCATACGTAAATGTTTTTTAACACACAAATACACACAAATTCATATGCACACACTCACACATTGACGACCACTCACTCACATAAATGCACACACTCAGAAAAGAGGAGAAGAAGGCTTATCTTGATGTTATAGGGTGCAGATTCACTGCATGTGCTGCCATGCATGATATGGGCTGCCTAGTGGCACTTCTCTCTATCCTTCTCTCTCTCCTCGCCATCCTTCCTCTCTATCCTTCTGTCTCTCTCTCTCTATCATCCCTATCCTTCTCTTTCTCTCTCTCCCTCTTTCTCTATCCTATAGAGAGAGAGATACATAGACATGGACATTTTTTGTCTGTTGTCACAGTCAGTGGGTCTCCAAAGATGCCCTTAACACACACACACACACACACACTATTCTCTCTTCTTTTTCACTCCTTTCTCTCTCTCTTTTCATTCTTCTTCCTCTCTTTACACTCCCCTCTCTTCTTTTTCACTACTCTTTCCCTCTTTTTTCACACCTCTCTCTCCCCCTCTAACTCCCTCTGTCAGCAGGAGCAGCAGGCCTCCTCTTCCTCTGCTCCCCCTTTCCACATCCTTACACTCCAACCTCATGAAGATACTGTACTTCTAATAATCTTCCAGCCTCATGCAGCTGTTAGCAATAACACACCCACAAACACACACACACACACATACACTCTCATGCAAGGTATACACATCTCAAATATGCACACCAACACACACATACACACTCACACACACACACACAATTCAACTGACTTTTATCACTCAGCAAGTAGCGATGTGTGTGGATCAGGCTTACTGTAAGTCTCTAGTTATTTTGTCCATGCTTGCATAAGGTGAATATGAGAATACCTTCTAGTCAAACAATTCACTCCTCAATACATCAAACACACACACACACACACACACAAATACAGCCACCCCCCCCCTCCAAATTCCATATCTCATTTACAGTCATGCACACATAAACTTCGGACTCTGTGTTCCCATATGCATATGCCAACCACACACACACATAAACATCCATCTGTGTGGTTGTGATGTGGAGAACATGGCCAGAGCAATCAGAGACTGATTTATTAGTCTGCATTGATTAGAGCACTGGCTGGGGTCTGTTAGTTAGAGGACATTCATTATGGTTCCCTCGACACCACACACACATCTTACCACACCATACACACACACACACATATGTATGTGTGTGTACTGTGTGGTGTGTATACATGTATGATGCGGTGTGTGTATGGTGTGGTGTGCATAATGTGTGTCTGTGGGCATATCCATATCCATTCTGGATACGCACCATACAATAAACACACATATACACAGCACACCAAATACACTGCACCACACACACTTCACCAAACACACCACACCATACATGCCGTACCACAGAACTCCACTCCATTTCACATACTACACCACACCACACACACTCTACGCCCGTCCCTATCACACCCACACACTGCACCATGCACCCCACACCACATACACACTGTGCAACATACCGCACCACACTTTAACACAAATAAGCCCTCAGACCAGGCTTTTAAATGTCTTTTAAAGTGGAAACACAGACAGACAGAGAGACAGACAGACAGACAAACAGACAGACATAGAGGCTAACAGACAAGGCAAACTTTGAATTTATTCACAGAAAATTAGCAGACAGACAGACAAGGTAAACTCTGAATTCATTCACAGATAATAAGCAGACAGACAGACAAGGTAAATTTTGAATTCATTCACAGAGAAAAAGCAGACAGACAGACAAAGAGAGAGGCAGAGAGACAGACAGACAAGGAAAACTTTGAAAACAGACAGGCAGGCAGACAGACAAACAGGCTGGCAGACAGACAGACAGACACTCAAAGGAAGAGAAACAAAGACTGCAAACAGACAGACCAACAGGTGGACAGAAAGACAGATAGACAGGCAGGCAATCAGACATGTAGACAGAGACACAGACAGACAGAGAGACAGAGAGCTGTGTAACTCCTCCACATTGAGAGCTTTCATAAAGAGCCAAGCAGAGAGGGAGTCCTGCCGATCCACATACAGCAGCATAATGGCATGCCAACCTCCACACGCGGCTCCTCACAGTCAGACTGCCAGTTAGCCCCTATGGCAGCCAGACAAACTCAGTCACAAACAGATATTCTTTCCATGTCTCTCTCTCACTCACTCTCTCACACACACACCTCTCTTTCACGCTTTGCCAGTTTTTCTCTTTCTGTTTTCTCCTGTGAATGCCAAAAAGTCACAGTCACATACACACACAAGAACACACACATGCACACAAACACACACAGACACTTACCTTGCACACACATACATGAGCCTACTTGTTCAGAAATATACTACTGCACTCAACAACACACACACACTCACACAGGCAGTAAAGCACACACTGTCTGGGTCACAGCCTATTCCAGTAAACACACACACACACTTCGTCCCTCCAGCTGCAGTCAACCACAGACACCTGGACCCTCAGACTTCCAGGTCCGCTCCAAGTGCTCTTATGTCTGGCTTCATGGACACACACACACACAGACACACACACAAACACACATACACACACAGCTCTGCTCCAGGTACTCTTGTGTCTAGCTTTATGGAATTGCTCATCTCTGTGTTTGGCAAGCAGTCTCTTTCTCTCTCTTATAATGATTTTCTCTCTTTCCCTTTCTCTCTCAATGAATCTCTCTCTCTTTCTCTCTAAATGATTCCCCTTTTCTCTGTCTTTTGCCAGCATTCCTATCCTTCCCTCCCTCCCCTCCATCCCACCACTGTTATACACTTGCTCACTTTCTCTCCTCACTTTTCCCCTCTTACCCAATGTCTCTCTCTCTCTCTCTTCTTCCCTCTTAACTAAAGCCTCTCTATATCTTTCTCTCTCTCTCTCCCTCTCTGTCTGTCCCTGCACTAAAATCATGGCCCATTTATCCTAACCCAGTTATTATTGAGGGTTGAATAAGCAGGGTGATGGATAGAGCTTTGTTTCAGCTCAGCTACTGCTCACATACAGTACATGCATGGTTCTTAAACACACACACACATGTGCATGCACTCACACACAGAACACGCACACCTGTGCTGCACGCACACAAACCAAACACACGCATGCACTCAGCATGGACACACACACACACTTACACAAACGCAAGCATATACATACTATTGCTTTGTCCATTTGTCTCTCACAAGCACAATTCTCTCTCTTTCTCTTCATGTCACACACACACACACACACAGAGCTTTGTTTTAGTGCAGTTATCACTCACACATAATTCTCCAGGTGCCATTAGCCATGGGAATAACTAGCATTTATGGGCTTTGCAAGCTCGTTTAATCACAGCACTTATATTCAGCTTGCACACTCTCACTCACACACACACACTCACTCTTACACACACACAAACACACACACACAGACACAAACACACACGCCTAAGAATAAATTCAATTCAATTCAATTATTTATATAGCGCATTTTTTCAAAAGGCATGTCTCAAAGCGCTTAACACAAGAGGCCCAATGAGCAACAGGGGCAAGGAAAAACTCCCTAGCAGCGTTTTTTGTTTTTACTTGTAATGGTAAAGGAAGAAACCTTGGGCAGCCCAACTGCCTAGAGCAGGTTTTCAGTCTCTCAGATGGTGATTAGTTCACGATTATTCCATTAGGTACACATTATAAGAACATTTTGGTATAAATACAGTAATAAAGGAGTCCCATTAGAATCCCAGGATATAGTCCCATGTGATTAGGCGCAGTCAAGCCAGGTGCCAGCTGGAGGCTGTATCAATCATGTCAGGGTCATCTGTGAAGCTGAAGGCAGCCCACCCAGGAAACAAGAGATGCAGGATCAGGCAGTGGAAGGCAGGGGTGACCCTCAGCAGGGAGGCAGTGGCATGGACCGTGGAGTGGGTTGAGGACCATTCAGGAGTGCCGCCGGATCAAACGTTGGAAGAAGGTCCCAGGAGAACCCAGGAGGCAAGAGGTGCAGGGTCAGGCAGTAGAAGGCAGTGATGACTCACGGCAGGGTGGTAATGGCATGGAAAATCAGAGAGGTGATGAGTTAGAACAGTCTCCATCAGATTTCAGAGAATGTGAGTTATATAGCATTTGCAACCATGTACAGATGTTGGCTAAGTGATGAGAGAGAAAAAGTGGAGAGGAAAGAGAGAGGAGGAGAAAAACAGAGTGAAAATTGTACGGCTTAACAGATGGGTGGATTGTTGCGGCATCAAACTATAGCAGCATAACTAAGGTATGAATCTTCCTGACAGTCACAAAGTGTTTAGACAGACAGTTAGGACATTCTCCTCTCTCACTGTGTGTGTGTAGATATCTGTGTGTAATTTTCACCATTGTTTAAAATATCATATTGTCTATATTAACCTGTTTTTTTGGTCTCATCCCCAAATGAGTCTGGTTGGCATGTACTGTAGTCATATTAGGGGTGAAAGAACTTGTGTGTCTTTCCCCCCAACTATCGGGGATTAGTAGTGTGTCCAGTTCAACACAAAATAAAATCCAATAAAACATTGTACCGTATGACAGTACTAACATTAGTAGTATGTCCAGTTCAACACAAAATAAAATCCATTTTAAACCTTAAATAACATTTTTTTGCTATGCTTGTGTCATTCAATGGCAGAAGGAGTAACTTCAAAACAAGCAAACAGACATGAAACCCCAGGAATGTCAGTAGGCCCTCTTGTTTACAAAAAGTTCCTATGGGAGTTTACATAGGGGTCCCAAGCAAAACGCATAGACATTTCTTTACAAAGATTATTGTGAAAAGTCATATTTTTGGTCTTTTGACTTCAAATTTGTTGTGTAGCAAGCTGAGAAATGGAGTTAGGGCCAAGATTTATTGATTTGGGGGTATCATAAGGATGGTACCTTCATATCTTAGTTCATAGACATTTGAAATGAGCGGAGAAAAAAAAACGTAGTTCCTCTGTAACTCTGTGTCCATATGTCACAGAAACATACAGTACATATTCTTTTAGAAAAAACTTGAGGGTGTCACCTTTCCAATGGTATGAGGCACATCCCTGAGTCTAAAACTATGTAGGAACTGTCAAGCTTTTAATTTGGGTATGCCGGTTTTTTTTTTAAATAGGGGCGTGCATTTTAAACTGTCTCTCTTATCTGAAGGTTGTGTGTGCCTTTTAGGTGGTTAATTTACTAGTTTTACACCAGAAATCCCATAGGATTGCTTTAATACTGGAAACTGGGAGGAAAAATGTGCGCAGCTAGCTCTCTCGCTCTACAACACACACTCTCACACACCAACCATAGAGTCAGTGGCTGTGAGATCATTGAGAAAAAAAGCAAAGAGGTCCCAAGCTGGGCTGGAGTGTGTGTGTGTGTGTGTGATTGATGTGCAGTGAAAGCGAGGTGGAGAAATGTTGTGCCTACAGCTTTGCCTGTCAATTTGGAGCTGTGAACATCATGCAGGCTGACCAGTGGAGCTCTGTGTGTGTGTGTGTGTGTGTGTGTGTGTGTGCGTGCGTGCTGACCAGTGTCTCTCAGTCCAGGAAACGTGACTGCGTCTAGAGCTCTATGCGGGCATGCAGATAGGCTCCCACTGCCCCAGGGCTAAACAGCATAGCATCCCCAGCCAACATAAATGGGTTAGCAGATCACACACACACACACAACACACATGAGTTCAAATACACACAAAGGGACACAGACAAACACACATATACACAATTACACATTCAAATGCAACAGAAACACACACACACACACACACACCAGCAGATATACCCAAAGACACACACCCAGGGTTAAAGGAACTCATCCTCCAAACTTGGCCCATCCGGTCTTCCTCAGTCCTCCAGCATGGTCCGATTACCCTTGACAACAGCTGGTTCATGTTCCATTCTGATCCTTTCTGCTCAGTGTTCCCACTCTGGCTTTCTCAGCTGCCTGTAGTTTTTCTTGTTAGCATTTCACGACATCCAGTTCCTAAGGTTTTTACCCTATGGGAAATCCAATGTTCATTTTGGAGCTCCATCACAAATAAGGTGTGAGCAAAAGCATGTGAGTAGACGACCTCCGCATTCGATGGAGGATGTTAAAAAAACATGTTCTGGACGATGCGTTTGCAAATTTTCAGGCTAATGACAAAATAAATAAGATGTTGCTATCACTAGGCTAAAGCGGAAAGACCTGTTGACTACATGTTAGCGGCGCTTAGCCCGGACGTCATGTACATGAAGGCATAGACACCATGGCCAGTAGTTGGTGCTCTTTGTCTTGCAATATTCCTGAATGGCAAGTGGCTCCAATGCCAGGCCTCTTTTCATCACTGCAGTTTGTGCTACTCCCCTAATCATTCTTTCAGAAAACTGTTCCGCTGAACTCTGACTACGAACGTGACATACCTCCCTGAAGTGAGATGGTGTTATTCTCACCCTTCTGACGTGGTGCCACTCCATGGACATACTCTGTTCTCTTGTTGCTTCTTGTATTTTTCTTGCAGTATCCAAGGTAGTCTGCAGGGATTGCAGATGCAGCTGCTGGTGAAGACTGCACACAAATTGGCTCCAGTTTGTAGCCATCCAAAGGCAGAGGTGGAGGTGAAGGAGAACTGGTGTGTAGCAGGATAATGCGGCTGGTTGGCACTGGCTGCTAGTGTTGTGTCGTTCATGACTGATGTGGTGTGGTGTGATGTGGTGCTAGGTGATGTGAAGTTAAAAAGAAACTTGTTAAGCTTAATGCCTATTCATTCACTCATTCATTTAGTTCTCTGATGTTGATGGGCTAGTTTTTCAGTCTATATTAGTTTCATTCTATCTAAAAAAAAAAAAAAAAGACATTGAACAGATGTTGATAACAGTATTAAATTGTATTTAAAAATATATTTGACACTGTATAAAGAAAATTTGGTCTAATCATTCTGTGAGGCGAAGTATCTTGTAAGGGCTTGTCTGACAACTACTGGTTGCTCTCTTTCCTCTGCTCGTGCATCAGGTGCTATGTACAGGTTCAACAGACTCCTCCTGATACCAAGCTGTCAAACCCTCGTCCCCTTGCTGAGCACATAAGTTGTGCAATATGCAACAGGAAGTGACAACAGTGGGGACTTTTGAAATGTCAATTTCAAAATCTATCTCAACAGTGGATAGGCAGGGTCGCCAAGGATCATGAGTGGCACTTGCACACCTTCGATTTCCTGTGTTTCCTACATAGCAAAAAGGAACAGAAACATTTCAGATCCAAGGACCAAATAGGATCAAACCTATACACCTTTCAAATGAAATCAACTTTTATTTAAAACTTTTAAGCACTCCAAGGATGGAGGAAGTTGGTTTCTTTGAGAGGTGTATAGGCCTACTTTGTGGGTGTGGTGGTGGAGGGTCTAAGCAGTAGGCTATTTCTCACCTGAGGAAAAAGCGTCCCACTCTGAGCAGCCTCAAACACAACAGAGTTCCTGAGCACTCTAGCATCGTGTACACTGCCTGCCCAACCCACGTTGATGTTAGTAAAACTGTAAATGATACAACTGTTAGTATGTTAAACTGTAAATGATACAAGAGGCTATGTTGCAAGAAGAAATTGAATGTGCGTATGCGCAGGCTACATTGTGTCGGCGTAAATATTAGGCTACTCACTGAGAGAGATGATCCACTTGTGCTTGCAGTACAATTGAGTAGCTGCCTTTTCTGTTGTAGTAGTCTTGGGGGAGTTACTGGAATGTGCGACCGATCTATAGCTCCATAACATTGGGGAAATGCCCACACCTCCTCGAATCCAATCACAACCTCTCGTAACCTATCCCCTTTCGGAAAAGTAATGAACTGACTTTTCATTGAGCGTATCGCCAGACAAACCCTCCCAGACGCATACATGAGCAGACAATTTTCCAATACCGAACAGTTCAGAGAGGGTTCTGAAATCTGTGCCTGTTGCCATGTACCGAATCGCAACAGCTACCCTCATCTCAACTGAAGTTGGTGAGCGTAATTGTGTTTGCCGTCTCTCGATAAGTGGCCGGATCCAGGAACACAGCTGAAAGAAAGTGTTTTGCTTTATAACAAAATGGGCCAGCTATTGGTCTTCAGTGAAGCGGCTTACTATGCCATTCCACCAGTGTTGAGACCTTTCTCTTATCCAAATGGATCTCGACCTGGGCCTATCACTTGTTATAGCAGCCGCAAAAGCGAGTGCCCTCCTCACTCTCCTTCTCCGTCTCCTCCTCCGGTTTGCAGCTGCAGTTTTAAATTATTTTGACCCGAAGATCTAATAATTTGAAAGGCCTAGCGAAAATAACTGAATTAATTGCAGCGATAACATGTCAACTACGGTAGGTGTAGGTGTTTTCAACGTAAATGATGTGTGACAATTATCGAACATTCTTATCCTAATGGTACATTCTACAGGTAAATCCGATTGCAAGTGATAATCTGAGACGCATAATACAATACTGGTGTGAACGAAATGTGTCTTGGCTAACCACTTACAATTGGATTTACCCAAGACGCATTCAAGTGACAAATGTGTACAGGCTCTCAGAAATTCTCAGAAAAATCAGCTCAATTACATTCAAATGATTGGTCATTGGACATTGGTTACATGTGAATATTTTACACTTAAGTGACTAAAAGAACCTTCTGAATAAAACCCTACCACTTATTTTTCTGATCTTAGCCTTAGCAAGATTGGTAGAGTAGGTATCAATCAAATTAAGCCATATGTGATGACTTTCTTGCCATTATTACATCAATGAGTTTCTATAATGTGTCATATGGGTTGTTGGCTCAACTTGCACTTGACTCGGGTCAGTATAAACAAACAGAACCTGAAGTAAGAACCAGTTGTTTGAAGTTCAGATAAACAGCCCATCCACTGCCTCTCAAGAGTTTCACTCTCTTCAGGGCTAGCAACTTTTCTTCTCTCTCCCTCTCCATTGCTCTCTCCTCTCCACCACCTTCTCTCCTTTACCTCTGATCACTCCACCTTTCTGTCGACACATTCCTCCCTTCCCCTCTCTCTCTCAACTTTCTTTCCTCTCCTCGCACTCCTGCTCTTTCTATCTTTCTCTCTTCTCCTTTTTCCTCTCTACCTCTCCTTTCTCTTCTTCCGTACCACCTCTGCCCTCTGATCATCTTTTTTTCCTCTTTGGTCTATCACTATCCTTCCTTTCCTCTCTTATCCTCACTCCCTTCCCTTTCTCCCTCCCAATTTCTCTCTTCTCTCTTATTTCCCCTGCTTTCTTCATCTTTCCTCTCTCTGTATCCCTCTCTCTTTCTCCCTTCCTCTCCATCTTTCTTTTCTATATTCCCCTGCTCTGTATCTGAACCTTCTCTCTCTCTTTCCTCATTCCCCTCATTTCTTATTTTCCACCTCTCTTATTCTTCCCCTCCCATTTCTCTCTCTTCACCCCCTCTCTCCCCTGTCCCCCTCTAGTCCATAAATAGGCCTAAAGCCCCAGTAGGGGTTAATCCCCCCCAGATTAGAGACTGCTGCATCGCCACCACAGACTTCACACGCTCACCTACTCAACAGGCACAACAATACACCCATATGCACGCACACACACACACACACTCACCCACACACTTACATACATGCACACACACACCCACACACATTTGTGCACACACATATACTGATACACACTCTCTCATGCACAGAAACACACATAGTGACAGAAACACACACACATGCATATATATGTGCACATTCAATTGAAAATTAATCCCTACACACATATGGACATGAATATGCAATAGCACACACCCACCCACATACACACACACACACACACACACTTGGAACTGCATCAATAACAAATGCCAACACATGAACCAAATTGACAATTATTTCCAGCTGTTGATAGTTTTTAAATGCCAATTACATCCATTTCATTATCTGCTATTTCACTATGATATTTATTAAATGTTTATTACATTAGTTCCAATAATTAGACTTTATACCGTGTGTCACGGGTCTCCTAGCATTACCACACACACACACATACAGATATAACATCCCTATCGTAGGCCTACACTAAAATCATTTAAAAAAAAAAGTATAGCCTCCTATTTAACAGCACTTACATACACACACTTCCAAGATCCCTCCTACACACAGGCACACACACTCGTCCTTAGCAGTGTGCTGACCCTGCAAAGTGCTGTGACATCTCTCTCATCTCTTTAAATATTCATGTGTGGGGAGATTGCGCCCTCCGCTCACTGCTCAATTGTGTGTGTGTGTGTGTGTTTAAGCTGTTCCAGTGTGCCTGTCCATTGCTATACTGCTTTAGGCTAAATGAAATATAAGGATTATCAGTTTGTTGAGGGGGATGATGGTGAGAGATGTGCAGGTGTGTATGTGCGCGCATGCACAGGCATGTGTGTGTGCACAATTGGACTTCAAATAAGAGATGTGTGAGTATTAATGTGATGGCTGGATGGATGGATGAATGTACATACATATTTGTTTGTGTGTAGGTGTAAATATATGCATGAAACTTAGGTATGTATCAGGACATGTACAGGATAGGTATAGACTGTGTGTGTGTGTGTGTGTGTGTATATATGTGTGTGTGTGTGTGAGTGAATGTATGAATGTATGCATGAAGTGTGTGTGTGTTTTTAAATATATGCATGAAGCACATGTGCAGGTGTGTGTAGCTCAGATCTCCTCCATCACTCTGACAAGGAGAGCAGCTAAACTGAGCTCTATACAAATGACCAGTGTTCAATTACCATTGCACACACAGCCATAAATCACAAGAAATGCCACACAAATGTGAACCAATGCGCATGCGCGCACACACACACGCGCGCGAATGCGCATTGGTTCACATTTACAGGTGAAACACGCCTTTTGCAATAAAGGCATACACACACACATTTGTAGTCTTAACATTTTTTTATATTACTACACACACACTTATTGAAACGCATGAAATGACCACTTTAATTAAAAAAAAAAAAAAAATCTCAGCAAATGAAATGAACAAACTAAATTGAATCATAAACAGCTGAAGGTGATATAAATACAAGTGTGTATGCAGTCGATTAACTCATAAATCTCAGCGTTAGGAGGCGACCCAGAAGGACCATTTCTATCTCTCTCACACACACACACGTGTCAGGTTTGCAGCCTCACAGGAGGGAAGACAGAATCACATGACCACATCCGGAAGAGAACAGGGAAAGACCAGAGCCCGTCTACGGGGAGCCGTTCCACTCTCTATTACATGGAGGTATTATAAAACCTGGAGAGGGTGACCAAGTCCCGCCCCCATTCATGTCAATGAGAAATGCTAGGCTAGGGAATTCAGCCAAAATTGAACAATTTTTTCATCATTTAAAATGGGGTTTCGTGAAGCCTATTTCCGGTACCATTTTACTTGGCCAATTATGTAATGCATTACTGATTGACGTAAGGTTGAGCAGTAAGCTATATGGATGACAGGAATTGGTCGTTTACACGGTACTTTGGATGTTACACATTGGATGTTTACTTCGTTCGTGGATGCGCATTGTGTTCTTGCCCTGCCTTTAGCAGCACTCCCATGAACTTAATGCCCACCCCAAATATTTATGTTAGTGTGATTGGTTGGCTGAAGCGACCTTTTCTGGTGCCATTTGCAAAGTTTCTACAAGATCATGCATGTTTTAACGTGCTGTTTGTCTTGAACATGTGGGTCTAAATCCAATGGGCGTCTCCTGATAGGCGTCTACTATGAATAAATTATTATCAACATGCACACGTGATGGAGCTCGTGCCAAACACTAAACCCGTGTATGTGCCGAGTTTTGGTCACCCACCAATCAGCATTTGGAAAATGGTACCGGATTCTATGTAATTTATGGAAAATGGCGACAAGGAAGTGGCATGCTAATTGGCTGCTAATTTGCATGCAATCTGTTGAAATTCCACTAGTTTTGCTGTCAAGCAAGTGAAAAATGAATTGTGGTCAATGGGTTAAGCTGCTAAAACTCGTTGTTGTCACAGCTGACAACTTAATTTCTTAATATATGTTGTGGTAGTAGCTACCTAAGTATAGATTTTCCACTAGAAATGAAATAAAAAGTCACTCTGTCCTTTCTGCTTTTCATAGGATGGGCCGCTTTCCGTGTAACATGCTAGCATTTAGCTCATGGATGCTGGTTGGTCAGCGAGAAATCGCGACCGATTACGACCCTCATGAAGCTGAACCAGGGATCAGCTGCCGACTGTCACAGTGGCAGAAAGTAGCGATTGCCGTAAAGTGGTTCGCTTTTGTGTCACGTGACATGTAAACTTTAAAAGGGTTTTTAGGGTTTTTTAATTGTATTGGTCAACTAATTGTCAAGTCAAGTTATCCTGCATCGCATACATTAATGCAATTTTAGGAGAAAAAAATATATAAAGAGAAATGTGGTATTGGGGGGTGCAGCTCCATTGCCACCCATTCATTCATCACTTGCTCGGGAGCTCCTTGTTGCAGTACCACCCAGAAGGATTCTGAGAGTGAACATTCTTCCCATATTGAAAATTCTCTGGAAAGACACACATGGCAGGAATGACAGGACCACATGACAACAGAAACCAGGAACTAAAACAGGAAGGAAACAAGGCTAACACAACTGAACTAAAACACAACACCCAAAACCCTGACAGGGGACTCATAATTCACATCTTTTAGTTTCTTGAAATGGACTCATTCAACCACTGCTACATACACTGTGGATTAGAATCAACAAGAAATAATGAAATAACTAATCTAATGAGTGTATCTAATCCTCTGAGGAAATAAACAGCATTTCCTCCTTAAAGGCAAATCCTTGATAAACAGTGAATGAATGGGCAAACAGGCAAACGCTAGAAAGTCCCTGAACAACCTCACTCCTACTCGTGTACACTGCAAAATTACACATCTGTATTGTCTAACTATTAAGCGTTTTCTGATTGGATGAGACGCTATTCCATTATGGAGAGATCTACCATAGAATTGACATTAACTCTTATATGGAACCTCCAGTTCAACATTCCAATATTCTTTAGGTCTGGTTGGTAAGGTCTGGGAAGGGTAATGTGTATGAGTGGATCTGTGTGTGTGTATCTATGTTTGACAGAGTGTGGAAAATTGAACCATAACAATATTAGACGTAAAATACTTTAAGGACAGCAAACTCTAAAAAGATTAGGATTACATTCTAGTGTGTATGTTAAAAATGTTTATATATTTGGTGTGGCGGTGTTAAACTGTGTAGGTGGTGCTGCCTGTCAAATATGTGTGTGTGTGTGTGTGTGTGTGTTTATATATATTTATAGAGGTATAAAGGTACTGCTGCCTGTCAAATGTGTAGTGTTTAAATGTGTGTGTGTGTGTGTATATATATATATATATATATATATATATATATATATATATGTATATATATAATTGGAGCTGCAGTAGTGGCATTAAAGGAGAAATCCGGTGTGGTTTGGACCTGGGCTGTACTGGAAGATGTTACCGAGTACAAACATACATCCAATTCCCACCTCCGTTCACCCCCGGCATTCCGCATTAAACCGTTTTTAGCCGAAGCTTTCATTAGCCTTACACTGCTAGCTATAGGGGCATCACTTTGCCTATGCAGCTAAATCGCTGTTTATACACCATTAAAAAGGTTCAAAGTAACTCCACGCTTCATTGGTAGACTTCTAAGGGCCCTGACATTTAAAACGAGACAATGAGAACTTTGAAAGTACACCGGTACTTTATTAAAAAGACAGTTTATACAGACTGTACCTTCATGGAATATTACGTTTGCCGCCATGAGTTCCGCTGCTGAGTTCCGACGAACAAATATGACAGGGAAACAGCTTTGAAATAAACTCTGTAGAAGTGCATGGATTCGAGCTGAAAATATATGGAGACTGTCTACATGAGCACTAAAGCACCAACAAATTTAAAAGAGATTGACCAGACATGTATAAGATTGTAGGCTACTCACGAATCTCGTGGGTTGAGCATGTGAAGGAGGAGTTGCCGGTGTGTTTAGGCTACATCTGTAACGTTAGCTGTCAGAACGGAGAAGACGGTCTTGAAGAGCAGACAGAATGGTTTGCCTTTGTGCATTTCCAGGTTGTGGCAAGAGGATGAAGAGCTATAATCCGGAAACTTTTCACAGGCAACCTCTATGTGAGCCAACTTTGAAACAGTGGCTTGTTGTTTTGAAAATCGATGTTGAGACACCTGTCCATATTCTAAAACAAAGGGATTACCGTGTATGTAGCGGACATTTTGATGCAGACGATTTCACTGTGCCTACAATGGGATCAAACCCCCCAAAACGTACACATCTGAAGAAAATTACCATCCCAAAAGCAACGGTAATTACTCCAGAGGTATGTATGAAATAGTTTGGTTATTTGCATGTAAATCACACCTTTGGAATCATGGAACGGTATCACCAAACTTTGTGCTTGGTAACAATTCACTTAGCTTTGTATTCCGGTAAGCTATTGACAGATTACATTTATTCACTAGCAACGTTACATTTATTTACTAGCATCCGAAATGTAGTTTGAGAGGAAGGAGTGGGTGGGGGTTGTTTTATAATGCATTTGATAATGTATGCGTGGGGAGCCTTCAATGTTTTCCTGGTAAGATAACCTAGCCGAACGTGACTTTGGGTCTGCTGAGGTGGGGGAACTCTTCCTCTGTATACTCGGGCTCAAATAAATAAGGACGGCCATCAAATTCAAACGCGTCGTCTTCAAATTCCTCATAAGACTCGGTGTCCTCATTTTCTGTCATCCTTGCAAGATTTGCCAACTACAATCGCACCAAGTCCAGTCCACGACTAATGTACATAGTTTTGTGACAAATCAGAACAGGTGTACAGGACACCTTCTGTCAACAACATTACGCGAGATTCCCATCACTGAGTAAAAACTTTTACAAGTTACGTTCATAGGCCTACAGTTTTTGATATGGTGCTCTTCATTCTCATATAGACAGTCTCCATATATTTTCAGCTCGAATCCAAGCACTTCTACAGAGTTTATTTCAAAGCTGTTTCCCTGTCGTATTTGTTCGTTGGAACTCGGCAGCGGAACTCATGGCGGCGAACGTAATATTCAATGAAGGTACAGTCTGTATAAACTGTCTTTTTAATAAAGTACCGATGTACTTTCAAAGTTCTCATTGTCTCGTTTTAAATGTCAGGGCCCTTAGATGTCTACCATTGAAGTGTGGAGTTACTTTGAACCTTTTTAATGGTGTATAAATAGCGATTTAGCTGCATAGGCTGCAGTGATGCCCCTATAGCTAGCAGTATAAGGCTAATGAAAGCTTCGGCTAAAAACGGTTTAATCCGGAATGCAGGGGGTGAACGGAGGTGGGAATTGGATATATGTTTGTACTCGGTAACATCTTCCAGTACAGCCCAGGTCCAAACCACACCGGACTTCTCCTTTAAGTGGTGTATGTAGCACTGTTTGTCAAATGAATGTGTGTGTGTGTGTGTGTGTGTG
>JAGFZM010003953.1:35600-47718 GCA_017657215.1 Limnothrissa miodon
ACACACACACAAGCATACACCACCCTATCGTGCACACATACAAGCACACACCGCCTTGCCACACTCCCAGACAAACACACACACATATACGCAGCCCTGTCAAAAAACAGGCCTACACATATACTCATGCTGTGTAAAATCTGCAGCCCATAGCTCTTTGAATGTGTATGTGTTTTTGTGTAAGTGTGTGTGTGTGTGTGTTTACTAATCTCATGCCATCACATTCCTATGTCTGGAGATGCTGCCACTCCACAGTGACATCTCACATGATCACACCAGACTGAACGTTGTGTTTACCTTAAAGGTCTCCTTCCAAAATAAACCGTTTAAGACTTGATTTTTTTACATTACCATAGGTCAGCCCAAGTTGTACTTCTATGCTCAACTTCAAAATGCTCTCCTACCCCTGTAGTCTGTATTCGCCTGTGATAGAAAACTGCCGGGAAAAACGAGCGAATCGGAAAAGCCGTACAAATGTACGCCAATTTGAACATTAGCTATGCAGTTAACCCGCCCTCAAGAAAACGTTAGGCTGCCTTCAGACAGACCCACTAGAGGGAGCGTCACAGTGTTGTTAGCCAATCAGAAGCGATACATTTGCATATCATTAATATTCATAAGAATCCTCTCAAGCTATCCCTGCTCTCGTTTTCACCTAACTAAAACAGCTTGAAACAAGACAAGCACAGCATATTTGCTGTCGAAACCAACTCTCATTACATTATTTTAGACAAGAGACCACCACAAAATGATGGAATGAGACCTTTAAGTTCCAATGACTTTTGACCATTGACCCAAAAGAGCAGTGATTAATTGTGTGATACTACTATACCCAGCTAGTTGTGCTAACTGAGCTACCTCCTTGATGCCTCGGTTTCTTTAAGCTAGAACCCAGAAAAACCTCAGACACACACACACACACACACACACACACATACAGAAACCCCTCAGTCTTTACGCACGCACACACACACCCTCTCTCACACAAACACACACACCAGGAGAAACCTCCAGACCTCTGTCTTGTTTGCAGAACTGCATCGCTGCACAATGGCATGGAGGAGATGATGAATCTCACAAATGTAATTTCTATCTGCTCAATGATGCAGTCATTTTATCAACACTTAATCTCCACAGGCACACTCATACACGCACACACACATACATTCATTTGATCAAAACTTTAACTTCGCAGGAGGCTGGATAAAATTATTTTATGCCTAGAGGTTCACACAACACACTGATATAAGAGCTCCACACATACACATACACTTTATGATCAGAGTTCAACACATTGACACAAGAGCACACACACACATAAACATACACACACACTTTATGCACAACACCCTGATACAAGACCACTGCACTGCAGCTGAGTGAGCAATAAGCAGCGGCAGTATAAGCACAGACACACACACACTCACACTTTGTGTGACTTTTACAACCAGCGACGCTATCTCAAAGGGAGCTTTAATTAAATTCTGCCATGTAGCACTTTGTGTGATTTTAATAAGCATTTCCTCATCTTTAATCAGGAGCGGCAGTTTTATTTCACTTAAAGGAAAAACGACCGAATCCATTTTGCCCTCATGGGGCTGTAATACTGCTCGGCGGTGACCACCAAGACGTTGGTGTGATGGGAGGCGTTGGTGTGATGGGAGGCGATGGTGTGATGGGAGGCGATGGCGGAGCTTGCTTTGCTTGTGGTGTGCTTATTAAGGCCAGCTAATCTGATTGGTCGTCATGACTCGCACATGGTCACAATGGAGCAAATGCTTGTTTGCTGAGGTGTGTGTATGTGTGTGTGCATGTGTGCTACTGCTCATGTTCATTAAAGCCCTCCTTTGGGGAGGGGTCAGCAGGTTGGAACAGACTGCAGATCTGATGAAGGAGCTGTGTGTGTGTATGTGTGTGTGTGTGTATACATGTATGTTGGATATGCAGGGGTGTGTGTGTGTGCGTGTAACATGCAAAGGTGTGTGTGTGTGCATGATATATGCAGGATTGGTGTGGCTACAGAATGTGTGTGTCTGTGTGTATGTTTGGGGTGTGTGTGTGGGGGGGGTGTAGGGTGGGTGGGAATTGTGCGTAGTGGCATCTGCTGGCCAATCAGCACACAGAGGTGTGTGGGTGGGGTAGTGATTACAGAAATACCACGCCCACGCATGTGCAATGGGCACTCACACACACACGCACACACATATAACAGCCAGCACATTCATACTGCATAAGCACACACCAACACACACACACACATGCAAACATACACACATACGCAAACACCCACATAGGCAAATGTTTTTGGGCAACAGTGACTGCAGTCATCATGGTGCTCAGCAGAATACAAGAGACAGATTGCTGCAGTGTGATAAATTCAGCAAACACACACTCACACACACATCACTCTTTCTTATTCTCTCTTTCTCTCTCTTTCTCAAACAAACACACACATCTCTGTTTTTCTCTCTCTCATACACGCACACACATACACACACACACACACAAAACACACTCATTCACCCATCTCTCTCTCTCTCCATCTTTCTCTTTTTATCATTAACAAACACACATCTCTCTCTTTTTCTTTCTCATACACACTCACACATATATCTCTCTCTCTCTCATACACACACACACACACACATACACACACAGACACACTGCCTGCATGTGAGTCTTAAGATGCAGGTGATGTAAAAGCGAGACCCTCCCTCCCATTATCTTTGCACCATTTGTTGACCTGATTAAGAATTCATTGTGTGCTAATGAGGAGCTCTGGCCCTCATTTCCTCCCCGCACGACCCACAGACTGGAGCCAAGGCTATAGGAGTGTGTGTGTGTGTGTGCACGACCCTAAGACTGGAGCCAAGGCTAAAGGAGAGTGTGTGTGTGTGTGTGTGTGTGTGTATGTGTGTGCACAACCCACTGACTGGAGCCAAGGCTAAAGGAGAGTGTGTGAGTCTGTGTGTGTGTGTGTGTGTGTGCACGACCCAAAGACTGGAGCCAAGGCTAAAGGAGAGAGAGAGAGAGTGTGTGTGTGTGTGTGGTGTATTTGCACAAGCCTGAGACATGTGTGTTTGTGCACAATCATGAGACTGGGCCCAAGGCTAAAAGAGGTGTGTGTGTGTGTGTGTGTGTGCATGCAAGTGTGTGTGTGTGGGTGTGTTTGGGAAAGAGTGAAAGAGGAGGACATTTAAAAGATTTGATAGACTGTAGAAATGAAGAGTAATAGATAGAATATGCTGTGGCAGTTTGGAATGAGAGAGAGAGAGAGAGAGAAAGAGAGAGCGAAAACAGACAGAGTGACTGGTTCAAAAACTCTATGTACAATATTCGAGTGTTAGAGTGTGTGTGTGTGTGTGAGAGAGAGAGATAGTCAAAAACTACTGAGGCCTTCTGCTTCTCATAGCTGTGACCCAAACCCCATGCCCCCAATGCCAGCCAATTTGTAGAGTTCTCATCCTTCTCTTTCTGTCTCTCTTTCCCTCCTTTTTTCTCTCAGATTCTGTCCTCTCCCTCTCTTCAGCTCTCTCTTTTTCTCTTTATATTCATTTCCCCCCTCTTCCCCATTCTCTTCCTGTCTCTATAGACTTGAGTGCTTCATTAGTCTTTATTGGTGTGAATGCAGGGCTGCCAACACACACGCATTGAGCGTGAGACACACTCTTTTGACTGTCTTCACACGCTCACACGCCATACTTCCGATGTCACACGCTAATCTTTGCATCAGCTCAAACACTACCTGCGATCGATCAATTCCACAAGGCCGAATAAGCAGAAGTGTTCCTTATAGCCTGCAGAGTGCTCCCCTAACGGAGGTGGCGCACCTTAGCTTCCACTACATTTGCGAGCTGAAGCTGATATCATAGGCAGTATTAGATGCGCAAGTTTGACAAGGGGGATGAGCCCGTGCCTATTAAAAATTCTCAGGTGCAAGCGTGTTGAAGATCTCTCAAAAAGGCACGTACACAGGCTAGTGTGCTGCGTAATCATACTTCCAAACTTAAAATACGGTTTCTTAATTGATTTTAGCCTATGTGTTCTGATATAATGCCGAGAGCTCTAGTTGAGCTGAGCTCATCACAGGTCAGTATACACTAAAAGTACTTTGGTAGCTTGTTGCTCTAACGTTAGATGTTAATGACTTCTGAACGAGTCGTAGCCTATTAAAGAGCGGTTTGTATTGTTTGTAAGAACGGTGCAATACCGAGTTTTCAAGACAAGTAGCAAAGTCGCAAATTGTCAAAAGCATGGTGACCTGCAGGAATGTCGCTAAGAACTTAATTTTATGTTGTACAATCTCAACTATGTTAATGTAGGCTATAAGTTAGAGTAGCAGGAGTTTTAACAGACTACTATTTGGTTAGTAGTAGCCCCCCCCCCCCCCCCCCCCCACACACACACACAAAAAAAATGTGTGCATGTGTGAGCATGATTTCAGATATTTGAGCAATGACAGAACAGCAGAGCAATTCCCCTTTGCCTATAGTCTTAGCCTTAGCCTAGCTGACTGACTCAGCCAGTGTGTACTGCAGCCAAAAGCTACTAACTGCATTGAATTCCAGAGACTTCCTCCAAGAATTTACCCTTACTGGTTTATTGGTGCAGATTTGATTTTTGAGGATTTTATTCTGTTCAATGAAGAATGTCTGTTCTACAGTATAAATGTCTGAATTCACCTTTCTTTCTTTTTTCTGTATCTCAATCCTTCTCTGTCCTCTTTTCTCTTCTCCTTTTTTCTTCTTCTCTCTCTCCCTCTCTTTCTCCTTCACTCTGTTTCTCTGAAGCCTTGCTGAGTCTCTCTGATAGACTCTCCTGCGACACCCCACACGCACACACACACACACACATACACACACACACACACTCTCACACCGCACACTCAAACACATACAAACACACACACACACAGGAACATACAGACACACACTCACACACGAGATGAGATGAGTGCTGACGGACGAGGCGCTGTCACATGGAGCAGCACAAAGGTCATCCTGCAGCGTTGCAGAGGGCTGGGTTAGCATGGCTCAGCTAGCTCTTCAATTCCCTGCTGAGGCTCAGATCACACACTCACACACACACACACACACACACACCATAGCTCAGCTAGCTCTTCAATTCCCTGCAGATGCTCAGATCACGCACACACACAGACACTCTCTTTCACATGCACACACACACATACACACACATACATAGGCTATATACATACAAACCGGATTCCAAAAAAGTTGGGACACTATACAAATCGTGAATAAAAACTGAATGCCATGACGCACTCATGCAACCCCATACCATTAGAGATGCAGGCTTCTGAACTGAGCGTTGATAACAACTTGGGTTGTCCTTGTCCTCTTTGGTCCGGATGAAATGGCGTCCCAGATTTCTAAAAAGAACTTTGAATCGTGACTCGTCTGACCACAGAACAGTCTTCCATTTTGCCACACTCCATTTTAAATGATCCCTGGCCCAGTGAAAATGCCTGAGCTTGTGGATCTTGCTTAGAAATGGCTTCTTCTTTGCACTGTAGAGTTTCAGCTGGCAACGGCGGATGGCACGGTGGATTGTGTTCACTGACAATGGTTTCTGGAAGTATTCCTGAGTCCATTCTGTGATTTCCTTTACAGTAGCATTCCTGTTTGTGGTGCATTGTCGTTTAAGGGCCTGGAGATCATGGGCATCCAGTATGGTTTTACGGCCTTGACCCTTACACACAGAGATTGTTCTAGATTCTCTGACTCTTCGGATGATGTTATGCACAGTTGATGATGATAACTGCAAAGTCTTTGCAATTTTTCGCTGGGTAACACCTTTCTGATATTACTCCACTGTCTTTCTGCCTAACATTGTGGGAATTGGTGATCCTCTACCGATCTTGACTTCTGAGAGACACTGCCACTCTGAGAAGCTCTTTTATACCCAATCATGTTGCCAATTGACCTAATTAGTGTTAATTGGTCTTCCAGCTCTTCGTTATGCTCAAATTTACTTTTTACATCCTCTTATTGCTACTTGTCCCAACTTTTTGGGGATTTGTTGACACCGTGAAATTTTGAATCAACATATTTTTCCTTTAAAATGACACATTTACTCGGATTAAACTTTTGATCTGTCATCTACGTTCTATTACAAATAAAAGATTGACATTTGCCATCTCCACAGCATTGCATTCAGTTTTTTTTCACAATTTGTTTAGTGTCCCAACTTTTTTGGAATCCGGTTTGTACATACATGCATACATACGCACACACAGAAATGCACACACAAACACACACAGGTATGGTTTGTCTGTTGTTGACCACAGCAAATGTGAGTATACATGTGTGAGGGTGTCTATCAAGGGAATATATTGTACATGCTGTATGTTCCACATGCTCACTTGGCCGTATAGTTGTACATGTAAGTGTGTGTATGTTTTAGTGTGTGTGTGTGTGTGTTACACATGTGCATGTATATGTGATGTCGACGTCTGTCTTCTGACTGTTTGCACAGACATCAGATTGTCAGTATACTGCTGAGTGAGCTCCCCCCCACAAACACACACACTTACATAAACGGAACCATTCAGCTTGGAAAAAATGTTTTGTATACAGTGGTGTCCCCCCATCCCCAGGTCATCTGTATAATGTATGGAAATAAATACACACAGACACACACACATGCAGCTAACACACCATATTACACACCCCCCCCCCCCCCCCCCCCACACACACACACATACAGACACGATCGCCATTAACACACACAATTACATATGTAAATGCAGTTGAATGTAAAGTCATGCTATTTGGGGCAGGCATCTGAGTGAATTTAAAACTATTGGCTTTAGATAAATGGATGGATGAGAGATGAGGTGAGTGAATGAATAGAGGCATGAATAAATGGATGGATGGATGGATGGATGGATAGATAAATTGCAATACCGTAGGACATTAAGGTATCCTATTCTTTATTGGCAGGCTCAAAGAAAAGCCTTCACACACACACACACACACACACACACACACACACAGATAGAATACAAAGAATATTCTTCTGAGGCCAGGAAAGAAGAGCCTGTCTGGAAGTATTCTGTTCTATTCGTGCTTTGGGTTTAAGCTGAGATTCTCTCCCTGCTTTGCATTGTGTTTGTGTGGCTGTGGAAGAATACATTTGTGAATTCATCACAGATATCACAAATCTCCTGGGGAGCAGGAGAGAGAGAGGGATGTGGGGAGAGAGATGGGCAGGGGGGGGGGGGGGGGGGCAGGGAGGGTGGGGGGGGGAAGGGAGGAAGGAGAGAAAAGAAAGGGAGAAGGGGTGGAGAGAGAGAAATAAGGAGAGAGAGAGAGAGGGGGGGGTGAGAGAAAGAAGGAGGAAGAGAGGGCGGGTAGAGAGTAGAAAGAAAGTGGGAAAAAGAGAAATGGAGATAGAGGGTGGATAGAGAGAAAGGAGAGGAGAGAGGAAGAGACAGACTCTCTGTGGGGATGCAGTAGCCATGGTGATGAGATGATAGGAGAGGACAGTCCTGAGGCCTGTGGACCATGATCAAATCAGGGACATTTCTTAGAATTCTCAATTGAAACCAGGGATTTTCTCATCATTTTCTCATTCAAATCAGTTTCCTAGTATTTCACTCGGGGCCGTCTGGTCCCCCTGAAGTATTTGAACTGGCCAGCTCATGGGGCATTAGCATGTTGTACCATATGAGGTTATGTGCAGATAACAAAGTGTAGCTCATACACCACTGAACCCCAGAGAACACCAACACCACAGAACCCCGGAGAACACAACCACCACAGAACCCTACAGAACCCCAGATAACCCTAGAGAACCACAGAGAACCCCCACTGAAGGAACCCTCCAGAACCTCACAGAATCTCAAGAGAACACCACAGAACTCCACAGAATCCCACAGATCCCCAAAGACCCAAGAACCTCAGAGAACCCCAGAGAACCCCACACGAAAGCCTTATGCAGGATGTTTTGGTGAAGCTCAGTGGAATCCCAAAGCTCCCTTGCTGTCACTGCCCAGAGGATGCTGCGGCGATGCTAATGACCCAGACGAACGCAGAGCTGCCACTGTGAGGCCTCGCCGCCCAGGGCCTGATGGAAGCAGCTTGGTTGCGGTCATCTGTGTGTGTGCGTGTGTGTTTAGTGTATTGGTGTGCGTGTGTGGCAGAGAGATAGCAAGAGAGAGGGGAGAAAGTGTGTGTGTGTGTGTGTGTGTGTGTGTGTAAGACAGGGAATGAAAGAGAAAGAGGGAGAAAGGAGGATGAGTGAGTGTGTGTGGGAGCAAGAGAGAGCGAGTGTGTGTTAATCTGATCTGGTGTGGCAGATCATGGACCTCATTGTCACTCAGTGCAGTGACCCCCATCATACCATGAACAAAACACGGCCATGATCTCATGGGCCAACACTTCTGCTCACTAGCTCTCGGTGCCTCATCTCCCAGCTCTCAAATTGTCTGCCGTTCACCCTGACCTCTCATCACACACACACACACCATCTCTGCTTCTCTGGCTCATTTTTCCTTCTGTTTATGTCATTTGTTATCGCTATTAGCTCTTCTCCCTTTTGTGGTTTCATTACCCCCCCCCCCCCCCTCTCCCTCCCTCCCTCCTCCCTCCATCGTCCTTCAGGGCTGACCCTGTCCCCCCCCCACCCTCACTGTGACCAGCTGCCAAGGCAGTGTGGCAACAGAACCCTGTCACTGTGCTGCTGGCCCCAAGCAGATAGCCCAAATTTAATTAGCGTTAGCTTTAGATTTAGCATTAGCGAGGGGATCAGTGCATGCATCCCCTCTAGCTTAGCATAGCATGCCGCTAGCTCACAAAAGATCAACAAGATCAACACTACATTGACAGACTCCACAGTTCAGTCCCAGTGGTTCTTCGCCAGCTTTCTGGTTATGTTGGTGTGTGTGAGTGTGCCTGGGGTGTGAGTGTTTTGGGAGTGGTTCTGAGCACATGCATGGAGACATCTGTGCAAGCTTAAAGTAAATGGATTGGAGGTGTGTGTGTGTGTGTTTGTGTGTAAGGATTGAATGTGTCTGCCTACTGCACAAGGCACAGTAAAGTGGATTAGTGTACAAGTTATCCCCTCAAGATTCAGATCTTTTTATCAGGCAGGTGCACTGTCTCTCTCTCTCTCTTATACACACACACACGCCCGTGCCCACACAGGGAGCTTTAGGTGGAACCTTTCACATTTCATGAAGCTCAGTGGGGTTGAACGTGTCACTGGTGCCTGAGATCAGAAACCATGACAACAACAACAACAATGGCAACCATGACAACAATAGCAACCATGACAACAACAGTAACCACATGTGATGCAGCTGAGCTAAAAGACTGTGTTAGTAAATACTGTAGGTCATTCTAGTCTGACATGTTCAGTTTGTTAGATGCCAGGTTAGCTGGATCAGAGATAGCCATTGTCACAGGCTTTCAATACTACAACATACTATCAGGTAATCAACTGCATCAACTTAAAGAACAAACAGATATTCTGGCCAGAGGCAAAGGCTTGTGCACTTATTTTAGGCATTAAATCTTCCTTGTTACCATACCTTAAAGTATGACATTATTATACAGACATACTCTATATACTACATTCCTCTCTCTATATATAGTGTATATATATTCCAAAGTATACCGAGACACACATGGACATAGCAGCACCAAGACCCCCAAGGGTTCTGTGGTACCCATGAAGTCCAAGGCTGGTCCTCAGTGCTCTAGGCACAACTGGAGCCGTAATTAGCATTCCAGAACCATCTCTGGACTCACAAGGGTAAGGACACACCAGAGGGACAACTCAGACACACACACACACATACACACGCCTGCACACACAGTATGCACATAATGAAGCTAACAGAGGCAAATGCACTCATGAATCCAGAATACACACACACACACACACGCCTGCATACACAGAACATGCATAATGAAGCTAACACAGAATACACACACAAACACACACACACACACACACACTAGTAGAGCGTAATGTCATTAAGGCTGAAAATAATCTTCAGTAGCTCTCGGGGCCTGGCTCTAAATGTCTCTTCATGATGTTTCTTTTACCCATAATTCCCCTCTCGCCACCTCAGCAGGGCCCGTTTGTGATGCAATTTCCTTTTTGGAAGTGTCTTAAGTGTGTGCGTTGACGGGCTGCTGCTGTAGGTATGTACGGGGATATTAAGAGTGTGTGTCAGAGAGCCCCTCTCTGGGACACATTACAATAACATCCATTTGGAGCTGCATTATGCAGAATGCCTCAACGCCTCTGAGTCGACCCGTGTAGCCCACAGCCCAGGGGGAGAGAGAGGGAAAGAGAGAAGGAACGAGAGAGAGGGAGGGAGGGGACATAGGGAGAGATAGGGGGAAAGAGAGAGAGGGACTTGTGCCAAATCTGGGCTGTGCCGTGGCAGACTTGTGCCAAATCTGGGCCGTGACTCATCCGAGGAAGGTGACTGGTAGAGGCAGCAAAACAAAGAGAATCAAACATGACCGTTTGTGATTGCTGCTTCTGCCAGGGAATTATCACAACACAAGACTACTGAGACAAGACTATTGTATAAGGCTGTATAAATAAAAATGAATCATGTAAAGACCACACCAGCAAATCTCTGGATCTCAAACTGCCCAATAAAGATGCCCATTGACATAGTTGACAATTAGTGTGATTAGATGTCATATTCTTTTCCACTTTAGAGCATACTTAGGCTACATTTAGTACATACTTAGGCTACTTTTAGTTCATACTTTGGCTATATTTAGTGCATACTTAGACTGCATTTATTGCATACCTAGGCTACAGTTAGTGCATACTGTACTTAGGCTATTTAGTGATACATTTAGTTCACTCTTACACTACTTCACTCTTGGTGAAAGAGATGGGTTTGCCTGTGTGAGTGTTTGCTACATTAACACCATCAGGTCCATCCACCCTTCTGTCAGGCAGTAGAAGGGGGAATTTACAAGTGTGGAGCCCTTGGCTGGCAGGCCGAGAATGAGGAGCTGTGAGCACAGCCTTCCCCTTAACACTGACTTATGGAGGACAGTGTGTGTGTGTGTGGGGGAGGGGTGGGGGTGGAGGGGGTGGTTTGTGGGTTTTTTGTGTGTATGTGGGTGGTTTGTTTAAATGTATATGTGTGTTGGGGGGGGGGGGGGGGGGGGGGGGGGGTGTGTATGTGTGTGATTTGTTTAAGTTGTGTGTGTGTGTTGGTTTATGTGTGTGTGTGCTGGGGTTCAGATTTACACACTCCCTGGATCACGTCTTCTCAGGGATGTGTGTGTGTGTGTGTGTGTGTTCTGGGTTTTCCTAATCTTAAAAATAAAGCAACAACAAAACAAAAGGGAAAACCTAAAACTCCTCATGAAACTGCAGTACGGCATCAGTATAGATCGGAGTGTATAGTGTGTGTGTGTGTTTGTATTGTAAGGGTCTTATAAGGGGCCGTGACTTCCTGACTAATAAACACAAGAGTACAGGATAGTGATTACTGGTGAAATGCTCTCTCTGTCTTTCTCTCTCTCTCTCTATGTGTGTGTGTGTATAAGTAAGTATGCATGCGCATCTGCCTGTGTGTGTGTGTGTGTGTATGTGAAGAGAATGTGTGTGTTTTCTACCACTCAAACTGTGGCTTGACTTTGAACTCCACATTGCATTAGCTCTGTTGATATTTAAGGACAATTACATCCTGTGGCTTAATCTTTATATTGTGCAATGTGCAGACACACACACACGGTTTCTGATGAAAATAATCCAATAAATTCCTCCGTAATTTGTGTCAGAGCAGCAGGGTGATACTCCAGGCCTGAACTCCCTGTGAAGGGCTTGTAAGAGATTCAGATGGCTCAGCAGAACACACACACACATACACACCTGGTGACAGAGAACACACTCATCACCTCCCCCAGTCCAACTATCTCTTCTCTATGTCTTTCTTTCTATCTGTTTATCCCTATATCTATCTATGTCTCTCTATCGCTTCATCTCCCCGTCTCTTCTCCGCCTCTGTCGGGCACAAATTGATTAAATCAACCGATCCTTCACAGCCAGACAGCGAGGGGAGTTGTGTGTGTGTGTGTGTGTGTGTGTGTGTGAGATCACAATGCTGCAG
>JAGFZM010003954.1:0-19466 GCA_017657215.1 Limnothrissa miodon
TATATATATATATATATATATATATATATATATATATATATATATATGGATTCAAGTTTTCAGTCCTATGACGGACTTAAGGTCACAGAATTCTGGTCTCCTAGTAATTCCTAGAATATCAAAATCCACAATGGGAGGAAGAGCATTCTGCCATCGTGCGCCTGTCCTGTGGAACAAACTCCCTTCTAACATTCGTCAAGCGGACACTCTCGACAACACCTTTAAGTCTAGACTCAACTTTTCTATTTACTGACCCCTTTAGTTAGGGATGGTGTATGGTAAGCCACACCTCCTCAGGGTATTATTGGAAAGGACTGCCTCTGCTGTAAATTGCAATTTTCACTCTGTCTTTCTCCTCCTCTCTCTTTCCTCTCCACTTATTTCTCTCTCTTCACTTAGCCAACATCTGTACATGGTTGCACATGCAATATAACTCACATTCTCTGAAATCTGATGGAGACTGTTCTAACTCATCTCCTCTTTGATTTTCCATGCCATTACCACCCTGCCGTAAGTCACCCCTGCCTTCCACTGCCTGATCCTGCATCTCTGGCTTCCTGGGCGGTCTGCCTTCAGCTTCACAGATGACCCTGACATGATCGATACAGCCTCCATCTGGCCCCTGGACTGCGCCTAATGACATGGGACTATATCCTGGGATTCTAATGGGACTCCTATATTACTTTATTTACCAAAATTTTCTTGTAATGTGTATCTAATGGAATAATAGTGGACTACCCGCCATCTGAGAGACTGAAAACCTGCCCTAGGCAGTTGGGTTAGCCCCTTGAGCCGTCGGAACTGCCCAAGGTCTCTTCCTTTACCATAACAAGTAAAAACAAAAAACGCTGCTAGGGAGTTTTTCCTTGCCCCTGTTGCTCATTGGGCCTCTTGTGTTAAGCGCTTTGTGACATGCCTTTTGTTAAAATGCGCTATATAAATACAATTGAATTGAATTTAACTTAAATACTCCACCTTAATTACTCCACCATTGAGAACGAGGCCCTGGCACTGATCTGGGGTCTTCAGTATTTTTATGTTTACGTGGGGGGTGGTCTACATCCCATGGTGGTCTTTTCTGACCACAATCCCCTCACTTTCCTTGGATCGTTGCAGAATTATAACCAGTGCCTTATGTGGTGGGCACTGTTTTTGCAACCGTATTGGCTGTCTATTTGTCACATCCGTGGCACTGAGAATGTGATGGCAGATGCGCTGTCTCGGGCGCCAGAATAGACTATGTAATGCATGTCTTATTGCTTTTGCTTTCTCTCTGTCTTTGTCTGTCCTTAATTTGCTGTCCAGGGGCTGGGATCTGCTGGAGGGTGGAACATGGAGGAGGCTGGGGGGGTAAGAGTGTTTAGTCTGTGGTGCATGTGGTGGAACATCATGAGTGACTGATCACGGGTGTATGTGTGTCTGTATACATTATTGGCTCATTAGGTTTACTTTTGTGTTATTTTGGTTATTATCAGTGTTATAATGCAGAGTCCCATGATTATGGGTCTCTGTTTTTTAAGGGGGGAGGTGTGACGCTCCAGCTTGCCCATGCTGGGTGTCACTATCCCTTTGCCAGTGTGTTGGGTTGTGGTTGTGGTGTTGTCTTTTTGCCAGCAGGGGGAGTTCTACATCTCTGCTGCTGGTGCCAACTAATTGGTGGCGTAATTAGGAGCGGGATAAAACCTGGACCGCACAGTTTGCGGGTCTCCCATCTCTGGCTGGCATGCTGCTGCGCTGACCGTGTCTATTCATTTATGTTAATCAGCATAATGAGAAATGCAAGATAACTACAATTTTGTGTTATTGGATTGGATCTTTCGAGTCGTTTGTTCATCACGTAACAGCTGACATGGCTCTCACCGGAAATTATGTCTTGCAGTTACTCTAGGCCACTAAAGGGGGCACTGAAGAGGTAGCATTCTACAGCCTAATAAATGAGTTGAGCTAAGAGGTTCTTGGGAGTTGTGGGTCCACAACCATGGGAACAGTGCCTGGCTGTAGAGGGGATGTATCTCTCTGCCACTTCTGAAGGGATGGCAGATAGTGTCTTATGAACTTCCTCCAAAACTGGTCCGCCAAAACCTGTGTGTGTCTCCAGCAATGTTGACTTAACAGCTCAGATTTTGTGTACACCACCTGTGGCAAAGATGGGTCATGCCGCCCTATCAAAAGCATGTTTTATGTCACTGGTCTGCCACCAGTGATATGGTGGGTTTTACCCTCCATCTCTGGCAATCAGGGCAGAAATGCTGATGTCGCTTAGCTGCCTGGGGTGGACAATCTCTGGCTGTAGCCGGTCACTGCGCCTCAGTCTACACCCAACTCAGATCAGCCTTAGCTTCATCGGGCCTTTTGACTAAGCGCATGTGAAGTGGAGTTCATTCTGCTGAAACCATAGACAACAGAATGCTATGGAAGATGTATGTAAGAAAGCTAAATCCAGTTCTCAGAAAAGAAAAGAGAGGCAAGAAAGGGAAAAAAAAATGAAATGAGGCAAAGCAACTGCTAAAAGATCTCTTTAGCCCAAAATGTGAGAGCAAATAGTCCACAAATGAACAACTGCTGCGGTTACAAAACACTTCAATACCACCGCAGTTATCAGATCTAACACAACAGCATAACACAAAATTAGAAATTACACAATGGATTTTAATAGTGTAACTTTGTAGGCTCAATGTCATATAGGTTCATGAGGATAGGCTGTCATATTGGCAGTGTTGCCACTAATTACATTTTTGAGTACTGTAGCTGTAGTGAAGCTATACTGAATATTCTGAATCTGATAGCTTTTCAGTGGTGTAGCTATTTTTTGCCCATGTAGGCCTAGTGTGGTAGCTTTCCTTAAAGCTACATTTTCAGTGGATCAGCTCACAGCAGCACATCTTCTATGTAGGCCATACATGGGCAATCAGTTCCTTGCAGTAATTTGATGCACTTTATGTGTATGTGGTGCCATAATTAATAAAATGCCCACAATGTATGGTCACACTACAGTGTACAGTCATATATCAGTAGGCTATATACTAATCAGTTACTTTTGTATAGCTATTGAAATAGCTGTTAGTTTAATCAATAATAGAATCTTAGAAGAAGGTTGGAACACTTATTATGATAGGCCTTTTTGTAGATTAAAAAGTAGATTCAGAAGTCATTTTTTTGTAACTTAGCTTGCTACATTTGGTCTTCAGGTAGCTTTGGTGTAGTGAAGCTTCATCTTCAACAGGTAGCTTAGTGAACTACATTTTCTGTGTAGCTGGCCCAACACTGCCATGCATTTCACAAGTTAGTCTCTGAAAATGAGTGCATATCAGTAGCAAAACTTTCACAGAGGGTGCTGCAGCATCTGATCTTATCATCTGATACTGTGGACTTAAGAAAAGGTGAGCCTATACTGTAGTTTAAAATGAAACATCGTTTTAGCTGTTTATTCTGTAATGCGTTTAGCTAGCCTAATTAAGAGACGCCTTGATGTAAGTCTATTATCGTCATTATCTTATAGCTTATATAAGCTATATAAGTTAGCTGTTGTAAGACAGTCATCTGTCGTGCTAATTTTGACACAAGGCTCGTCTGAAAACTAATTTAGCTGCTGATATCTTTCACCTTCAGTTTTTTTTTTTTTTTTTTTTTTTTTTAAAAATTGTTTTTTCTAATAATAACTTGTAATGTGGCATGACATGTCAAATGTCATCTTGACAAAAAGTTAGAGGTAAGAAAGCTAGGTTGTCTTTTTGAATTATGTTGAGCTCTATTTAGCACAGGTGTTGTACAAGTATATGTTAAAGCAAAATCCTAACAATGCCAGTGTTGCTGGAGGTAAAATTAAAATGGTCATTGTATTCTAAGTAGAGATACTAAGAATGAATGTATTATCATGTAAAATGCATTATTATAATGCTGTGTAATATGTAATGCACTAATGTAATGAGTAACGGTTCGAATGTTCCAAAGCTCCTCCACCTAAAGTCATCTATGCAGACAGCAACTGCTGCCAGCATTTTGAATAACAATTCCATTACATCCTCCACAGTAACATTTAAAAATTCAACTCCTATATGACAGTCAAATAACATGTAATGGAACACTTGTTGGAACACTTGAAAACATGTAGCCTAAGGCATCAACACAAGGTTACAATGTGCATCTATACACTTCAATTGTTAAGATTTTTCACACTGTGTGTTGCAGGAGACTGCCTCCGTCATTGAGTCCATCCCTACTGAGATACAGGAGACCTGCAGGCCTAAAAACTGATGGTATCCACCTCTTCAAGTCCACGGAGGCTTTTCATTCGCACTGAGCGACAGCAAGCATCTTGGCTGCATACAGGTGGGTTCATTTCTACTGTATGTTTAATATTCATCCTGTGTTGTGTGTTAGGACAACATAAGCTAATATGACAAGGATGCATTTCGAATTGACACACCAGACTAATTAAGAACCTTGCAATGTGTTGAGTTTTGTGTTGTGGTCTTCAGCTGTACGTGGCTGTAAAGACGGTGCTGTTGAATGGCGTACAGCTCAACAAGTATATAGATGCCGCCGTGAGAGGAAAGGCCATTTCTTCCCAAAGATGTGCAGTAATTTCATGTTTCCATGTGAGTAATGAAAACATGCACTGCAACTCTCAGTCTCAGTCAGTTTATTACAGTGTTCACCATCTCACCTTTGGCAAGCAAATCCAATCATTTTATTACAGTGTTCACCATCTCACCTTTGTCAAGCAAATCCAATCATTTGAAAATGTTTCAGGTGTAGCTGATTGCGTTCGCCATCCAGTGTTTATGGCAGCTCAACCTGTTTGGCGCCTGTTGCCGAACTTGACAAGGAGAGGAAGAAGAATCTAGCTCACACACTCGTTAAGAAAATCACACAAGAATCAGTTTGTTAAAACACTTAGGGTTATAAAACCCTTCTGTTACATGTCACTCTAACTTTGGTCATTATACACCGTTTCACCAATCAAGGCTGATTCATTGAACTCTTATAATGTTCTGATCATATGAATAAAAATAATCAAACACTCTTAATTAATGCAATCAACATATACTTAAGACAATTCAAAATTTCCCCCATACTTCCGAGATCAGACGAGTGTCTTGGGGCTTGAAATCAATCATTTGCGATAGCTCAATCAATTTGGCATTGCGTGACTTAATAAATCTGAACAGTTGAAAGCAAGAAGTCAGAACAGTCAAGTACATTTTCACACCCTGCAATAACAAATCTCCGATAAACAGTCAAGTGCGTTTTTATACACTAATAATAAGACAGGGTGATCTTCATGCACTCTAAATAGTAAGACTACTAGAACAGTACTGCAGATTTCATTTTTCATTCACCATAATGAGGCTTTGAATAACTGCAAAGTGAATTTTTGCTAATAATAAGACAGAGTAGAGTGGAGTGCATTTTCTTGCACTACATTGCATGCACTATAATCCGGCATTTTAGCTTTGCACAGGTAAGTGGTTTTCGATAATACAAAAGCCTTCTATTTTTTCTAAGCCATGGCTACTGTATGTTGTATGCACAAGTATAGTATTTGATTATCATGATGTACTGTATTTATATCAGTACTATATGTATACATATTGTTTACTCTATAACTCCATGTTTACCCATCTGTATGTTGCTATAGTACATAGAAGCTGACATGATCTACCCCCTTCTTCTGCTCTCATTTGCACATAACTGCACAACACTATCCATACTGTATGCACTCCATATTGTATATTTCTGCACTTCTGATTAGATGCTAAACTGCAAATTAAAACTAAATTTAGTTACTCTGAACTTTATTGACATTACACATATAAATACAATCTAATCTAATGTTGTCTCTGCTTGCTTTACACTCTGCATTCTAATGTCTGCATTTCAAAAAGGGCTCACTGTTCTGTTTCTAGCACAGATACAAAACTGTGCCAAAGTATGCTTTTGTTCAGATTTACTTCATAACAGTCTTAAACTATGTTCTGTGATCAATTCAGTTGTTGTGTTCTGCCAGCAAATACTCTTTATAATCTGTTGCCTCTGCCCTCTTCCTTTAATAGACCCTTTATGCAGATAGCACCGCCACATGTGGCGTAGATGATTAATTAACTCTGGTGTGGAAGGTCATTTGGGACTCACAGATGAAGCAATGACAAATCTGGTTATAATCCAAAACTAAAGTGAGTGAGTGATTCTCCTAAATTGGAGTTTATTTAGTGAAGTTTCAATTTAGTTATTTATTGCATTTATTTACTGTAAAAATCTGTTTTTTTTTTCAGTGGTTGCATTGGAAAAATGAAATGAAAACACAATACTCAATATCAGTTTACTTATGTTGGAATTAACATTTTAATGAAATAATATGTAATAATAACTATGTACATTATGATCATATGCCTACATTACATTTCGCAAGTCATTTTAGATTATGTAACAGACAATGCACTGCTAGGGGATGTTGTGTCAATATATAATGTCTAGGGCTGTGAGGCATTCTACTGATTGGTGTAAAAAAAAAAATACTGTATGCACAATAAAGACTGTATTTATATATCTTCTATTAATAACTGGATATTAATGAATCTGCCAAAACATGTTCATCTTAGTACAAGTACAATGGAGCTTTAATGGTAACAAATTAAACCTTTCACAACCATAATAACTGCAAGATAAAACAATTCAAAAGCACAGTAAAGCATGACTGACTGATACTGCTGAATAGGCTCAGGATGTGTTTTATAAGGGAATGCATATTCCTAAACATCATGCAAGGAAAAACACTGTAAAAAGCTAACATAAAGCTGCACCTTCACTCAATTTACTTTGTTTTTCTTGTTTTTGATTAGAACTGTAGAGGAGGGATAGTACGCTGTGCCTCCCAACCAGTCCCAGTGAGAAAAGAAGGGAGCAAAGTTTGTGCCAGGTTTTTGGTGGTGTGCATCATGCTTCAATACACCTCCCCATAAACCGAACGGCACTATGTTGTGCACAGCCCAGGGGAAGACATATCCACAATGATCTTCAGTAGACACCCACACATTGAAAACCATGAAGGCCCAGGCAGTCAAACAATGGCACTGAAGAAGTAAAGGGTTGACTGTAGTCCAAAAGCCAACACTAAAGAGCTCCCAGCCAGACAGATATTGTGTGACCAAACTGAACGACTCATTGTACTGATGATGCACAGCATGAAAGGTGCGGTAGAGCCAGCCTATGCGGTGATGTAGCATGTGCCAAAGGTAGTACTGAAAGTCAAACACAACTGTACATCCCAAAATTCCCATTAGGAAAGCTGTGAGTGTAGGTGCCTTTTGTGGTAGCGGTATGGGTGGGCGCCACAACCATTGCGCCACTGCTGCTGGGAAAATAAAGACCAAATGGTTATAGGCAGTGAGGCAAAGTGTCTTCCAGATGTTTGACAATGCCACAGGGTGCGCCTGATGAATGCGGTATTGGTTAATCTTAGGCCATGAGGGAGCCAGCAAGTCTAATGTGGTATATATTGCTACCAAGAGAAGGTAGGTAGAGACGGAGAGCAGGACAGGAAAAAGAGGAGAGCGAAGGCTAGTCTGGTAGTGGTGCTGGATGTAGCTCCATATTGGCTGCAGGAGAGAGTCCTTATGCAGATGCAAATCAAATAACCAGGATATAACAAAATGTACACAGTCCCCTATCATAACTGCTGAGATTAGATTATTTCTGGGGAAATCTTCCGGAAATTTGCAGTCTTCACAGCAGTGTGGCAGTTGATAATTACAACACAATTCACAGCATAGACGGTTAACAATCACAGCCTTCCAATGACAAATCGTCTGGGTAGGCAGTTTTTATCCTTCCTGTTATATGTGGAAGCACCACCTCCTCTGTGTGGGTGTGTCTGTCTGAGGGGACATTTCCATAGTAACCATATTAGCTCAAATGCCCAATCCAGAGAAGAAAAGATGAGTGAAAGAAAGAGGAAATCATTTCACAAAGGTCTTTACAAAATCTTAGTCTTCCTTTTTTTCTAACTGAATATGTTGTGTAATGTCTACAGTCTTGACTTACCATGAGAGTATTAAATTCTTCTTTTTCAACAAGCATCATGGCTCAAAACAGAGAAAGAAAATATTTAGAAATAGCTAAAGCAAATGGCCAGAATCCAACTAAAATCTGCACTGCATTGCACTAGGACACTATCCATTAACCCACATAATACATTTAACACAAGAAGCAATGCACTGAAAAACACTGAAGAAGAATGTATTCAGCAGGGCTCTCAAGGTTTGAGCTCAACTTGGTGATGTGTGTGAAGGACACTGTCTGTAAAAATTTTAGATGGTATTAATATGCTTATTTAGCCTGCCTGTAGTTTGTGTGTGTTTATATGGTGTAGAAAGAGACAGAGGCATGACCAAGCCATGTAGAAATTCAGATGCACATGCTTAAGTAATAGCATTGCCGTTTAAATTCTTGCAATTTAGAAGTAATCATTTTTTTGTAGATATTGTGTGTGTGTGTGTGTTTGTTCCCTCATGTAGGCCACAGTTTTTGAGGTAGAAGGATAAAACTTGGCAGGAAGGAGGGGACTGGGCCAGAATAGGTTCGTAAGATTCTACCTACCACAGCTATAGTGCAGACTAGACTTGGTTGATGTCTAAAGGCCTCCGCACACCAGCTCCGACAGCATTGCGGAGCACTTTTGAATTCGATAATTTTGTTTGCCCCCGCACATCGACGGCGCACTGCTGATGCGTTTGTCATAGTAGGGTATACTCATTTTTGAAATCTGCGTCTTCCAAGGATTTTTTTAGCAACGATTTTTTGTCATATGGGTAAGTAAAATCTCCTATATTCCTTATGCATTTGGTTTTTTAAAGTTTTTAATCTTCAATGCCTCTGACCTAAATTTTGCCTAAACTGTTTTCTGTTTAGAGGTAATGTAGCCTAGTTTTGGCAACACTGCATTTTAATGCAAGAAACCTTACTAATAGAGCTAGGCCTAGGCCGATGTGAAATTGCATACATCATTCTTTTGTTGACAGCACATTTGCTGAACGATAAACGGACAGTAGCTGCGCTTCTCCTACTCCGCAGACTGCAGAGAAGAGGCCGTGTATGGGTCCATCCCTTAAATGAGAGACGCCACCAACAAGGGGCACACCACAACTTGGTCCAAGAGCTGCCACTGGATTCAGAGAGGCACCAGAGATACTTCAGGATGACACCCAGGCAGATGGAAGAAATTCTAAGCATCATTGGACCCGACATCACAAGACAACATACAAACTTCTTAGAACCAATTGAAGGTCGACAAAGATTAGCTGTCACTTTAAGGCAAGTTGAAAATAAAGAAATGGATAGACTAGGCATACATAAAAACACTTTAGGCTATAGCCAATGCCAAAATTGGTGCAAATAATGTTGCAAATAAATATTCTGCACAATGTAAATGACAATGGCAAGACGTGACCGAAAAAAGTAGGCTAGGCCTAGATGTTAAATGCAATTTTTGCAGGAGAGCATCTTTACTTTATTTCATCCTACCTACTAGGCCTTAGGTCTTGTTGCAAGAAGTAGCCTAGGCTAAAATAGACAGAAAGATGTAGACCTTTGCGCAAAATGTACATTTATTTGGATGGCTTAAACATAACACACAAAATAAATGACTGAAACAAAATGAACATACATTACAAACATAAATTACAACTCACAAACATAAACTCATAACTCATAATTTTCCCAAAAGCGCACGCTTCTGAAGTGTGCTTAACGGCTTTGGGACTCCCGTTGCATGTTTGGTGCAAGGAATCCTCTGTCAAAGCTATCGCTAACAGGTGGGGGTGTTTGATTTGATCAAAATCTTGATGTTCCAAATTATTTAAAATAGTTAAGATTTCAATTTTTGCCGCTGTTTGCTGTCTTTGGGTCAGTCGTCTCAGTTGTGGTGCCAGACTTAATAAAAATAAATCCACATCGTCCTGTTCTTTCTGGGTTGGTGGGTGCTGGTTCAACATCTCCAAAAGTTTGTTGTCTACTATATCAGACTTCTTTTTATTCACTGCCTTTCTTTGTCTTTTTTCTGGGGTTTCCTCGAGGGTTTGGCTGCTCTCCAAATCCTTATTCAAGCCATCATCGCAATCTTCCATATTAGTGATCAAACTAAAAAATAGCAATACATTTGGTTATCAATGAAGTGTCAAAACATCGGTTCTGAACAGTCTAGACTTATGGCTATACCTATAGGCCTGATTAAACTAACCTTCTGCATGTGAGATAAGGTGCGACGAAAGACATGGCATCAGCATGTTTCTTTTGGGGTAACTGCCCCAGATCCACTAGGCAGCTGTGTTCTTTTTCTCCACTTTTGGAAAGCTTCCCGTAGTTGTGTCCATCTCAGCTTACATTCATTTCCTAAAAGACAGAAACATAAGTCAGTCAAACCTGTTACGCAATTGTGTGCCACTTAAAAACAACACAGATTCCACAACCAACTGCTGACACATGGAGGGCAGGGACAGCACAGAGGTTCAAACAAAAGCTCAATTTCCCCCATTGCATTGGAGCGCTGGACGGAAAACGTGAATGTTTTTGCACCCGAAAATTCGGGCAGCCAATTTTATAATGATAAAAAAAGCCTTCTCCATTGTTCTTATGGCACTTGTAGATGCCGATTTTAGGATTTTGGCTGTTCAAATAGGGGATTATGGAAGAAGTAGTGATGGTGGTGTTTTTGCAAACTCGGCCCTGGGGAGGGGGCTTCTAAACAAATCGTTGGACCTCCCAGAAACTGAAGTCATCCCTGGTGCTGAAGTCCTCGGAAAGATGGCATATGTTTTTGTGGCAGATGCAGCATTTCCCTTAAAAAATAACTTAATGCGGCCATATCCTGGGCACAATCTTTCACAAGCAAAAAAAAACTTTAATTACAGACTAACAAGAGCCAGAAATCTAGTGGAAGACACATTTGGGATATTGTCATCTCGATGGAGGGTTCTGCTCAGCTGAATTATGCTGGAACCAAAAAAGGTGGACAAACTCGTTATGACAACGTGCATCCTCCACAATTATTTGACAGAGCCCTTAGAGCAGGTGGGCCTATGCACTGATAGGCATCAAAATGAACTGCACTCCGTGCCAGCAATGGGGGGAAACAGAGGAAGCAACGCTGCCTACGAAGTGCGTGATACACTTGCTCAGTACTTCAACTCACCAGCAGGCCGCATGTCAACTTAAATTTGTAGGCTTTAATAAAACAAAACAATAAAATTGCTTACCTGTAGCACCAACAGCTTCACCAACTTCATTCCATCTGCTGTCTCTTCTTAAATTGTTTTTATTGTGTTTATCTTTCGGATTAAATAAACATTTTTGAACCTCAATGATAAGTTTTTCATCATCCATTCTGTCTTTTTTTAAAACGGTCTAAATTCAAAGTCACTCGCGCATTCTTGTAGAATCTTAGGAAATAGAAGACCTTCCTTCGTATCTTTTAATCAGATCATAGCCTATGTGAAAATTGGACAGAAACTATTGCTACAAGCTTAACATGAATATAGGCCCATCAATCACATGTAGGCAACCTAAAAAAAGGGGTTAATTTCGTCACAATCGAACAGGGGGCGGCTCCGAGAAAAATAGAGCTCAATCGTATCAGCACTGCCGCGGCGGCAGAGTTCGCTGCTGATGTGCGGGGTTGCATTGAAAATAATCAAATGGAATGTTGGACTTGCAGTGCTCTGCACTTTGTCGGAACCGGTGTGCAGTGGCCTTTAGCTTCTATTCGACTTAATAGGCTATGTGCACAAACGGAAGAAAGAACTTCCGCTTTGTTAGATAGATAGATAGATAGATACTTTATTGATCCCCAAGGGGAAATTCAAGGTCCCAGCAGCTTAGAAAAATCACACACAACATATACTACAGCATACACAGGATGATAAGAAGCAGATCAACAAAACAACATGACTAGATCAAGATTACTAAAAATAAGAATAGAATGCAAAAACTATGGGTAGAGATGTGCATGAGTGTACTGTGGTACAGTATGGGGTGTGTGTTAAGGTAGTGCAAATGAGCCAGTAGTGCAACAGTGCAAATGAGTCCAGTAGTGCAGCAGGTTAAAAGTCTATTGACTAGCAATAAATATGTGCATATATAAAAGAGGACAACAGAAAAAATAAGCATAGCACTTCAACAGTTCCAATAAAGAATATGGACAATAAGATAAAAATAAAAAATAAAAATAGCCTAATAATACAAAATTTCAATGTCAGTGCAGGGATAAGATCAGTGCTCAGGGGTCTGTGTTGAACTTCTCTGGTCTGTTTTTCTTGTTATGTGATTGGGTGCCAGCTATTAAACTTTATTGGCTGGTGAAACCAAGGCAGGAGATAATTATCATATGGCCAGAACGCGTTTTAGAGCGTGCAGTGTAACGCATTATGGCAAGCCATATGACGGCGCTTTTAACGGTGTTGTGGGGACATATTCAAGACGCTGTTTCTTCCGGAATTTACGCCGTTGTCTTGTATTACGGCGTAAAATTGCGGAAGAAACGGCGCTTTGTTATTTTTACGTGTTACAAATACCCGAATTGTGGCACCGTTGGCTTGCCATACTCCGTGAGATCTTTCGGAAGCGCGTAGCGCTCTACAATCTTTGCTCGGTATTGCTGCCGCTCTGCCACCACTTACGTTCACATGATCACACGGCACCTGATTCGCTGAGGAATGCGGAAGTTAGCGAAAACTCGTGTGGTTAACTTTTTAAAGATTACTTTATAAATCTTTAGACGTCTGGTTACTCCTTAATGTGAACACTTCTTTCAGAAAATGCACATTGTTTATCTGAAACCGGAACTAGCGTAATGCTGAAATGGAAATAGCATATTTAACGTCAGTAGGCCTACTTAACATTTTGTTTTTCCTACCATTTTTGGACGGAAAACCACCGCATATAGTCTTTGTTTTAGCAGATGATTTAGGTTGGAATGATGTGGGTTTTCATGGATCCGAAATTAAAACACCAAACTTGGACAAACTGTTGAAAAGCGGGGTCCAATTGGAAAACTATTACGTCCAGCCGCTGTGCACACCCTCCAGAAACCAGCTGATGACGGGAAAATACCAGGTTGGTTAAACCACGCAAAATATTTTGTAACGTTAAGCGCTTAATGACCTTAGGGCCACTGTAAAGTCCACATTTCGAAAAAACCCAATAATGCGAATTGTGAATTGTAAAGTGAATTGTAACATTGAAAAAGTTGGAATGAAGAATGCAGAATCTATGTTAGAGGACCGCAATCAATCACCCTATCCGGTATGACAGTTTAATTCAGGACCGTGGCAACTGGGGACAAACGTCTGTTTTCCAAGTGCAGTTAGATTTACCTTGTTCTATTGCCTACACCGATTCGTCAAACTGGGAGTGCGTATATACGTTCACCTGCGCAAGACAAATGTGTGTCAGCAGGCGGCGGCGTTTCTTCCATTGTGTACATTCACATAGTCACATTGTCAACAGAACAGAAATAGAAAATGAACAGTGCTATATGTCCACAAAGTCTGCATATGTCATATGCATATGCTGTTTGGTGTACATGACTGTGGAATTCTTGGGGACCTTAATCATTTTGGGTGAAGGCTCCCATTGGTAGCATATGGCTCCAAGTCAGTTATCTTGGCCATTTAGGGCCAAGTTGTTTCTTGTCTTAGTTGTGTTAACCTGGTCATGTCACAAAGGCTACTCATGTCCCTACAGTGCTAGTCAGGATGATTCAATTGAGCTGATATTCTCCCATTCAGTAGGCTAAACAGGGGGAAGAGTTGTAAAAGCTGAGCTATATTATTACAAATATTTTAAAACTTCAGGGGCTGGTACTACAAGGCTACCCAAATAAAATTCAAGATATTTCAAATGAATATTACATATGTCACACACCAGGCTTATCTTACCTTATCTTATCTACAAACTAGTCATTGAGTTATTGAATAAACCTCATGACACATTATTTCTTAGCCACTGCTACTCTAACGTATAGCCTACTTAACATAGTTGAGAGTGTAGAACGTAAAATTAAGTTCTTAGCGACATTCCTACAGGTCACCATGCTTTTGACAATTTGCGACATTGCTACTTGTCTTGAAAACTCAGTATTAACATGAGTTGCATTTTACAATGCAATACAAACCGTTCTTTAATAGGCTACATGGTACATTTTGTTCAAAAGTCTTTATCATCAAAAGTTAGAGCAACAAGCTACCAAAGTACTTCTAGTGACCTGTGATGACCTCAGCTCAGCTAGAGCTCTCAGCATTATATCAGAACACATAGGTTAAAATCAATTAAGAAACCGTATTTTAAGTTTGGAAGTATGATTACGCAGCACACTGGCCTGTATACATGGTTTTCACAGCAACTTCAATGTCGTTGCACTGCGCAAGACCAGGGCAGAAAGCGTATGTTTGTACTGAAACTGTGGAGGAAATTAGCAACATGATAAGAAGTTTTTGTGTAGTGAACTGTCCAGAGTTGGAAATGGCATCTACAACATACCTACAACATACCTAGGAAGAGGCCTCCGTTTCAAGTAGCTTGCATCTTTAATGTCAAATATGTATATAGACAAAGGCTCAAATATGTAAAATTATGTTTGGGTAAATGTTGAGTGGGTCTGTGCAAGTCGTCTTGGCTACAGAAGAGGGATTAGTAGACTAACAGGTAATAAACAGTACATTTAAAATGGGCTTTTTCATGGTTATTCTATTACGATAGATGGCTTTCTGCCCTTGGTTTGTGTGCGCAGGCACAGTGTTTGTAAACATGGAATCCCATACGTGCCTGTTTAAGAGATCTTCAACACGCTTGCACCTGAGAATTTTTAATAGGCACTGCTCTTCCACCTTGTCAAACTCGCGCATCTAATCTCGCCTATGATATCAGCTTCAGCTCGCAAGTGCAGTGTAAGCAAAGGTGCGCCACCTACGTTAGGGGAGCACTCTGCAGGCTATAAGAAACACTTCTGCCTAATCAGCCTTGTGGAACAGTGATGCGCAGGTTGATCCAATTTGAGCGGGTGCCTGCGGTCCACCGCGGTCACCTGCGGTTACAGGTCAGCATAAAATATTTTTTTTATGACATTCGGGTCGCGGTCGGTCGGGTCATTGGAATAAAGATGACGATTAAACTTTCGTAATTTATATAGCAGACAAAATGTTCTATTAAAAACAAATACTTTATGTGCAGCATGAGAATACAGTTAAAGATGGAAGCGGTAAGAGAGAAGATGAAACCTGGGGAATGGAAGCTCCTAAAACACACAAACAGAAAGAGCAAAGTATGGGAGACATTTGTTGAAATAATGAAAGACGATGATCATAGTGCTGGCTTTGTCATGTGTACTTTGTGTGATGCTATTTACACATTTGATATCCCAGTGGCGTAACAAGCCAACATAAGGCCCAAGCAAGATCGTCAAGACGGCCCCCTATACAACACATGATGGAGCAATGTCCAGTAATAAGCTAGCCTCCCAGACACAGGACAAAACGCCCGGTTTCCCCCAACATGTTTAACCGAACAATCACACCAACCTACAATTTTAATAAGCTTAGCCTACTTATAAATGCCTATAAATCAGTAGCCTGAGCTAATGTCAGTTTTACATAGCCCAACAACGCCACAAAGTTAATGAAAAGCATAGACTACTTTGCGGGTCAGAAAGCAGGTTGGTTAAAATATGCTCATAATTATTTTTTTGCGGTCCGAGTTGCGGGCGAGTTAGTTGAAAACGTTGGTCGGTTGCGAGTCATCTATACTATGACCCGTGCATCACTGCTGTGGAATTGATAGATCGCAGGTAGTGTTTGATCTGATGCAAAGATTAGCGTGTGACATCCCAAGTATGGCGTGTGAGCGTGTGAAGACAGTCAAAAGAGTGTCTTCACAGATATCTTAAACACCTCATTGGAGCAAGCCATTGTCCCATCATGCCACCATTTTACCTGTGCCAAAGAAATCATCCCCATCATGCTTCAATGACTACCGCCCTGTGGCACTGACACCAATCATCATGACGTGCTTTGAACAACTAGTCATGTCACACATCAAATCCACCCTCCCCCCCACACTGGACCCCTTCCAATTTGCATACCGAGCTAAACAATCCACAGAAGACGCTATCTGCTCTGCCCTCCACCCAGCCCTCACCCATCTGGAAAATGAGGACTCAAATGTGAGAATGCTGTTCATAGACTTCAGTTCAGCATTCAACACCATAATACCACAACAACTCATCTGCAAACTTGACAAACTGGGTCTCAGCACCTCCATCTGCAACTGGCTGCTAGACTTCCTAAGTCAGAAACCACAAGCAGTAAGGGTTGGAAACAGCACCTCAAGCAGCATCACACTGAGCACAGGGGCGCCACAAGGATGTGTGCTCAGTCCTCTGCTCTTCACCCTGCTGACTCACGACTGCACGCCAACCTACAGCTCAAATCACCTGGTGAAGTTTGCAGACGACACAACCCTGGTGGGTCTCATTACTAGGGAATGAGTAAATAAACCGGACTCTGAAATACTCTGATTCACAGTAAAGACTGCACAACCTGCTGCTACCTTATCATCAATGCTGCTACCTTATTTATCAATACTGTTACTCTTTTTTTGAAAGCTGCTATTCTGTATTTTTGATTTTGCACTGAAAAACACTGCTGCCATTATCTGACTTTGCACTCTAATACCATTACCATAGAGAACATCTTAAAGCCTTTTTAGTACCAGTTATTCAAATGCAAGCAAGGCATAAGCCACTGTTTTACCGACAGTCCAGGGCTGTGTGTTGATGTCCCAGACCCGGAGACTCCTCATAAACAGCACATACTGCGTCTAGGGGTTAGGACATGCTTTCTGCTTTCTTGCCTGTCTACTTGTCTGTCTCTAGTGAATAGAATTAGAAGAATAGGGATTATTAGAGTATATTTTCTGTCAAAAATAGATTGTTGTTTTTATGCACTTTTATAGTTTGTTCTGTCCTGTATTGTCTGTTTTATGTATGCAGTGAGAAACGTAATTTCGATTCCTTTGTATGTCTAGTACATGTGAAGAAGTTGACAATAAAACTGACTTTGACTTTGAGTAATATGACTAGTAGCCTAGACCAGCGGCTCCCAACAGGGGTGTCCTGGGCCTCAGTGAGTTCTTTGGTGGTCGCGTCATATTTCATCATTTTTAGCAGTGGGCAATCAGGAGAACTATCAAGTTGCCTTAGTTAATTTTATCCCCTGGCTGACCAAAAAATTGACAAATTTGTAATCCGTCCTCCAGAAAAAAAAGACAGTCTCTCACTGATTTGCCTAATGACCCGAGCACACTGGACCCTTGCAAGTGAGGAAGCTCCAAACATTTCGGGTCGTAGCGCTAGCAGTACTGAAAAACTTCAAGATAGTTACCTGAACTATGGTTTTATTCCATTTCCTCGAAGTCCCTGACCGAGCTACTGTGCATTATCTGTACCAAAGTTCTTGCCATCCAAATTAATAAGACATTTGCAGATGACTCAGCCCCAATACTACAACACCATTTTTTAACGCAAGACACCAAAAATGAGATGAGGGACATCACAGCTACCGACAAGAAACTTTAATAGACCACATTTTTCAGTTACAAATGGCTTACTGATGTTTTCCTTAAATATATATATTACATTATGCTTTTATTTGTGCATAAACATATCTAGATATAGTAAACAAGTGATATAGTAAGCGAGGATCAAGTAAGGAGGGAGCGATGAGCAGAAAATGGTAAACCCAGAGTGGAGCTGAAGCCGAGTGATCAGGAAATGCTCTGAGCGCTGAGTGGAAAATCTTCCTGCTCTACTCTACTCTCTCTGGTTTGTAGAAACTTAATACTCATCTATTCTGAGGAGTTATCTATCTATTCTTAAAGTTTGACAGGTTGCACAATGGGTGACCATGGATTTTTTTTTGATAATTCAGATGCTATGGTTGGTAAGTGCTATGCAAAAGTAAATTAAACTAGTGTCCTTATGATCTTTTTGTGTTTAGATCCACACTGGTATGCAGCACCAGATCATATGGCCATGCCAACCCTACTGTGTACCGCTGGAAGAAAAGCTTCTGCCTGAGCTTTTGAAGGAGGCAGGCTATGCTACATACATGGTGGGCAAGTGGCACCTTGGCATGTATCGCAGAGAATGCTTGCCCACTAACCGTGGATTTGACTACTATTTTGGTAGGTGTTTTGGGGCATAAAATTACTTCTTTAATTACTTTTGATAAATTATATGGTATAAACCTACGGATTTTAAAGGAGATATAAAATGTTCAGTTGACCTAAAATTTATTGAAAGGTCATCATTTTGAACATTTGTTGGAGAGCAATTATTGTTTCATAATATATAACCTGGCTTACTAGAATGTAGTGCTGGGCGGCATACCGGTTCGAACAGAAAACCGTTTTTTATTTTTGTTATGATTTTTCATAAATCGGCAACACCAGTTTAAATAGCCCTAAACATTTCCGGAATGCAGGTGCGGTAAATTGTTTCACAGGGGACGTATTTTAACTAGGCCTGGCAAAATCGATTCCTCTTCAGGATTCGGGTTATTCTGAGTCACTCACTCAACTGATCCGGGTTATGCGAGTCACTTGAGTCACTTGAGTCAGTATTGCTAAATCGACAAGAAAACTCCTAGTCCTAGTGTACAATGGTTATTACCACTGCTGGATCTACTAATATGTTTATTATGCTAGGCTACTTATGGGATAATAACATAGCCTTACATTATATAAACTGCTAATAGAAGACAACTAATGATGTTATCAATATTAGGCCTATAGCCGGAGTGACTGTGTTTTCCTGAATTAATAGATTATTATTATTAGTTATTAGGCTATTATTATAATTATTATTATTATTAGTAGTATTATTACGCATAGCTATTATTATTATTATAATTATTATAATTATTATAATTATTATTATGTCGCAAACAAACTTTAAACAATATGCACTGAAATATCAATGTTGACCAGTAGAGGTCGCTCACACCACAAATGACATTAAAGTTAATAGAAACAGTTCCATACAAGAGATAGGAACACTAACATCAGTAAAATAGAGTAAACTGTGTAAAATGTTTCGTACTGCCTACCGGAACAAATTAACAATTTTATTTTAATACATTACATCTATAGGCTACATGCAGAACATTGTGTTATTTCAGAAGTGAAAAAATGGCGTTTGTTGTGGAGTTGCTTTTCCTAACACGAGGAGAGACTCAACCTCGCTCTAACCGGCTGACTGGACTCAACTCGCGGTTCGCGGTTAATTAGCACGATCCTAGGGACTCGAGATCCATGAGTTCCCGTCTACGAGCTTCGCAGTTTCCGGCTCTGCGGGAAGTTCTTATCTCGGACTGCCTGTGCACATTGTCACTTGTGGAGTTGTGGTTGCCTACGAAATT
>JAGFZM010003954.1:34466-59713 GCA_017657215.1 Limnothrissa miodon
TAGACATACAAAGGAATTGAAATCACGTTTCCCACTGCCCCTTGCGTATTAGACAGACAATAGGACAGAACAAACTATAAGAATGAAATAATGAAATAAGAATGAATAATGAAAGATGTCATAAGAGCTTGTAGTGTGATTGTTTGATCCTTGTTGGTCTAAACGGCAGACCGTTGTGTAGAAATCCAGAATTGTTCTTGGTCCGGCGGACGGAATATAGACATGATATGCATGTCCATAAAGTGTCTTATGTTTGGTAGGAAATAATGCACAATGCATTGTCTGCAGTAGGCTTTTTAGTTTAATTGAAAAAATGTCAAAACATACAGGAAGGAAAAGATCTTGAACATATATCTGCATATTTGATTATAGCAGACATTCTTCAGACACGTCACTAATGCCAACGCTACCAAGTGCCACCTGGTGGTTATTAGGTACATTGCATTGCAGATACCTGCATACAAAAATAACCAGACCCAAGAACAGCTTCTTTCCCACTGCCATCTCTCTCCTGAACTGTAGGAAGTGATGTATAGTAGTCAATTTCTTTACATGTACTAGGAATCAAAATTATCTTTTTCACTGCCAATTGCGTACATTAGACAGACAAAACAGGACAGATTAAACTATAAAAGAGCATAGAAACAACATAAACTATTTTCTGACAGAAAATATACTCTAAACACTATTCTTACCACTAGAGATGCAGTAGACAGACAAGACAGGACAGACAAAACAAGTGCACAGATACAACAGAAAACATGTCCTAACCCCTACTAGCAGTATGTGCTGTTGTGAAGAGTCTCCAGGTCTAGTTTGGTCATTTAAGGTTTGCGCAGGAAGTAGAGGTGCTGCTGAGCTTTCTTTGCCAGTGATGCAGTGTTGTTAGTCCAGATGAGGTCCTCACAGATGTGCACCCCCAGGAATTTGGTGCTGCTCACTCTTTCCACAGCAGCAACCTCGATGGTCAGTGGCAGGTGCTGGGAGTGGCCTCCCTGAAAGTTGACAACAATCTCTGTGGTCTTGCTGATGTTCAGGGGGAGGTTGTTGTTCTTGCACTATGTGGTCAGAAGATCACCAGGGTTGTGTCGACCACAAACTTCACCAGGTAATTGTAGGTTGGTAAGCAGTCGTGAAGTACTATATGATAGTAGGACTATATGATTAAATGGCTCATGAGTGACATACTGTAAAGGTTCTCTCAGTTGCTTCTATTGCAATTTCTGCAGTTACTATATTTGCAGGATCTAAAACTGGGGGTTGGAGGAAACAAAACTGAAATTAGATTAAATCAAAATTACATGTATTACTCAGATGGCCATCTCCAGTCGTATTACTCCATGGATCCTGCACACTACTACACAAAACCTGCACATTACTATTTAATTAATTTTATTATATTTCTCTTGCACAAATTCTTCTATAGTAATGAATTATGTATAATGTTGAAAAGTGCTTAATGTCTATTGCCTGTTGTCTTGATGTCCCATCATGTGTCTGTAGTACTTCTTGCTTTGAATATATACATGTCTGTATTGCTTGTCTAGAGATAACACCTAGTTTAGTTGCATGTCCCACATATTCAACACTCATAATGGTCAATTATGCTTTTCAGTCTGAGAGCAAAATGTTTGTTGATGTTGCTTTAATATTAATTAATTATTGTGATGTAACCAAATATTTTGAGTAACTCTAAGGGGAAATGTGGTAAAGAGCATAGATTATAATTTTTAACCCCTATGAAAAAATGCAGTATTACTGCTGTGTACTGCTACAGTAAATGCAATATTTTGGACTCAAAAAGTGCTAATACTGCACTTTACTGCTTTTTTTCCCGTTGCACAATGATTTTTTTTCTCGAGCTAAATGGCACCATATATTTGGCAGGATTGTGGATTAATTGGGTCTCAGTTCATGGTTGCAAAAGTGCATTAGGTAATCTACATACTACTACTACTACAACTTGAGGGCTATGGAGTCTGCATATACGGAAGTGAGGTGTAATGGCCTCACGGCCGCTTGATCAAGCAGCCACGGTCAGTTCGGCAGCCACATAACTGTAGTAAATGCAGAGAGAAAACAGTAAATGGACTTATCGATGGTGATCACACCATAAATGCTTTCTTCAGTTCTGCTGCTATAATGGCTGAGATACAATCTATAATCCAGGATCTTCTCCGCCCACAAGCAGAGCTGACTGCCTCACTCTCCTGACTGGAAACACAGGAGAACCAGCTATCACCCCATGATGACCCTGCTCCATGCAACTCTCCCTGGGTGTCTACAGCCAGGATCATTCTTCTGGTCAAACAAAGCGATCACTGCCTCTATTTGACCCCCTCGGGAAAGATGATGATGGTGTTCTGTGTTTGTCCAACCAGTTTGCGCCTCTCGATGACCCCAGTCTTGACCTCGACTTAAGCCCGGAGATTCACATATTGACAGGAACCAGGCCTGGAGCCATATCCGAGAGACGTAAAAAACACTGCTCCATTCACAAATCCAGCTCATCCCAAGATGATTCGCCTTCTGGCTCGAATTCAACACCCACTAGCAAGCGGCTCTGGCTGTCAGCTTTCATTGCTGATGTCTCCACGGATCTCAGAGCTGCTGTCTTGATTGATCTCCAGGGCCTTCCTGCAGAATCAAGCCCCTATGGCAAGGATCCGCAGTGCCCATGGTCAGCTCATGCTACTGCTGTTCCCACAGATCTCCAGACTGCGGTCTCCATGGATCTCCAGGGCTCCCCTACAGAACCCAGCACCTACACCAAAGATCCACACCACTGTCCTCAGCCAGCCCAACAACTACCTTGAGGCCCGCTCAACTACCGATACTATCACCTGTTTCTCAGAGGACAACAACGCGTGTCAACCCGGAGGCTGTGTCTACTAGCGCAGGCAATAACGTTAACGCTACTCAGGCTGCGAACAGCATAGCGACTAGCCAGTCGCCTTTCTCGAGATACAAACTGCACTGCAAGAACTTCAACGGAGTTCCAGACATTCTGTGCATTAGCGACTCTATTGTTAAATGAATCTCAATTCCTGGTGCCATTACGTACAAGTCTTCCTGGTGGCAAGGTGAAAAACTTTATCAAAATGGTCACACTGCTCATGGAATGCCACCCTTCAGTTCACACGGTGATTGTCCACGCAGGTACGTGTGACGTCGTGGCAAGACAATCAACTTAACTGCAAGAGGAGCTTGAATGGTTGACGTCTACCGTTTAAAGGCTAGGCAGAGCATGCATTCTGTCTGGGCCCATTCCAACACTAAAACACGGCAATGAGCGCTTTAGACTCCAAAACTTTTGTATAGCAACCGGACAAGGCTACATAAATAACCTAGACTCATTCTGGTCAAGATCAGAATTATACAGAATCGATGGCCTCAATTCAAACAGAAAGGGGACCTCACAGCTGATCTCAATCTTTATACAATTCATTGCTTTTAGTATACCCCTCAAGTATGACTGACTATATGAAAATAATGAGTACCTAAAGGTGTCCCCAACCCACCCTCACCCCCCTAAACGATCCATCCGTGTCGTAATTGGCTATAGAAAATCCCGGATGAGAACGGTGCATAGAGCGTATCCTTTATCCCTTATTATAATATTTAACTTCACTGTATGCTTGTTTGGGAACTTTCAAACATTCGAGTACCTCTTCGAGCAACTCAGAACATTCTTGTCCTATTTATCTACAGACCTCCCAAACACAACGCAGACTTTCTTTTAGAATTCTCTGAATTTATATCCATGACAATAGTTAAATATGACAAAATACTGCTACTTGGAGACTAATCTGCACGTAAATTATTTTATTGACCACAAAGCAATGGATTTTATGGACTTGTTAAATTGTCTGAACTTCACCCAACTTGTGAAAGACTCCACGCACACCCAAGGCAACATGCTGGATCTAGTTCTGATAAGGGGGATAGACACAAATGCTCTGTCAGTAGAATACGGTCTCAGATCATGCATGCATTCTCTTTTCTGTCCCGGTTCTGATAGTGCAATGCACAAGTAACGTTGCATGGATATGCCCACATATACAGTACTTACCGTCGCATTGACAATAACGCAAATCTGTGCCATGGACCTGACGTAACCTTGAGTGGAAATGGCGGGAATCCAGACTAGAAGCAGATCTTTTTGCATGGACTGATAGTTTTAAAATCTACAAAAGCTCCCTTTTCGCTGCAAGAACAGCATATTTCTTGATCAATTATTTCCTTATCAATTCCAATAAAGACAACCCACGGTTCCTGTTTAATACTGTCAGCCAACTCACACGACCACATGTTCCTGTATCTAGCACAGAATTCACCGCTGATGACTTAATGACTTTTTTCATGTCAAAAATCCACTTGATTAGGGACAAAACTTCCACAATTCCAGATGTTTTGAATACAGAGGACCAAAGTTTATCTCTCATTCCCAGTTTCATTCTCTCACAGTTTGAATCGATCTCCTAGGAGTTGGATCTAATACCATCTACTCTTTTTAAAGAACTGCTCCCTATTTGAAGTGGCTCCTCCCTTCTGCCTTCTCTAAATACAACAACATAATAGAAAACACAACAGCAAATCAAAAAACACAACTGCAAGTCAAAAAACACAACCACAAATCAAAAAAGACTACAGAAAATTAAAAAAACACAACCGCAAATTTAAAAACAGTACAAATTCAAAACGCAACTACAAATTCAGAATCGCAACAGCAAAACAGAAAACACAACGGCAAAATAGAAAACAACGGCAAATAAGAAAACACAACGGCAAAACAGAAAACGGGAAGGGTAGGTCTCTTCTCATAATGTCAATCAGAAAGTGGCAAACAATCAGGTAACTGTGTGTCTTGATGGTGGCCGGAGTAAGAAAAAATTGCAAACAATATGGCAGCACCCTATGGACAGCAGTTTGTATTTAATCATATCCGATTGTGTTTAAAGGAGTCAGAGAACACATTTTTTCACCATCAGAAATATTGTTCTTTGAGGCTCAATTATAGTGTATGCAAATTTGTTCGTATGAAAGTGACCCAGGAGCACTGCTAGAGCGTAATTTACAGGCTCATTTAAAAGGGTTAGAATGAAACGATTCGTAATTCCTGCCTCCCCTGGCAAATTCATGAAGCAACAGGCATGGGCGCGCGTAATGTAGGCTTGGAGAGGCTAAGCCTCCCCAAAATGAATGCTGGGAAATCGTGAAAATAACGTACATGATGTGTGTATATTTTTATAGATGATTTCAGTTTGAACGCAGCAGCCGCAGCAGTAGAAGCTGCGTCCAGTGATGGTAGAACCTTGTGAAAGATAATGAACAGCCCTCTCTCTCTACAACCTGTGCCGTATATTTATGACAAGTTGGGAGTGAGTAGCCTACGCGTTACCATATCATGATAGACAGAGTCAGATCATGGTAGTTTTAGGCCAAAAACAAAAATAGCCAATCAACCGCTGGTAGCCGCTCTAGCGCAGAATGGATATACGGATATACGCATGGATATACGGTAGTTTTTCCAAAAGAAAGAAAAAGAAAAACATCACATTTCTGCAGCCAGCACAATTCTCTTCCCCCACCCCCATCTCTCCTTATAGCACCGAAGTCCAAAGACAGGGAAGAGAGAGAGACAGACGGACAAATGACAGCCCGCTAACTGATTTCAATTGAATTTGAATTGTTCTTAAATAAAAAATAAAGTTTGATTTTGAAATAAGTCTTGTTTTGGTTATTATTGATCATTATAATTGCGGATATTATTCTTTCTGAGACTCTTGCCAATGGTTAATTATAATCTAATGGCCAGCAGTTCCGTCCTTGCACTGTGTATAAAAGTTGGTCACGCAGCCTCCCCAAACGTCAGGACCACCCGCCGCCCATGGCAACAGGGGATTAGACCAGAGACGGTTCCAAACTATCTTTGATTGGACTATGTAAATTAAGGAGGTGTATCTTAGTGCTGCCAACGTCAAGAGCCACCTCGTTTCAGATTAGCCTGTTTCAGCCCGGCCATTTCTAGCTTGAAAGTTACATATAGAACGAGGCGGTAGACAGTGTTAAAGTTTTGCTGTGTTCCATTGGATACCTTAAGCTTCCTAGATTCAACAATAACTAGGTAAATGCGGTTTGACATTCTATCAGCTCTTTAATATGACACACAAACGTTATTGAGACAAATAGAACATTATAGGTTAGAAAATTAAGCATTCCAATGTAAGTTAGCTGAATGCTACACGTAGACAACGTTGCATCCACTAAGCTGTAGTAATTTTTATATACACGTACATATTGGGGCAATGATGGCAGAGGTGCCGTTCGGCAACCGGAGGGTTGCAGATTCAAACCCCACTCCATCTGACCCCATCAAAGTATCCTTGAGCAAGATTCTGAACCCCAATTGCTGAGTGGCAAGATGGTACCTTGCATGGCAGCCTCTGCCACTAGTGTGTGAGTGCATGTAGATATGTATTTATATGGGCACAGTCACAGGCTCAGCCATAGACTGTATGGCTCAGCTTTCTAAACATTTTAGGATAGCCTATGAGCTGTTGACATTCTCTCCCATTTGATGTCCAATCAGAAGCAAGACATTTTGAGAAGAGACCTACCCTGTCCGTTTTCTGTTTTGCCGATGTGTTTTCTTACTTGCCGTTGTGTTTTTTCTTTTGCCGTTGTGTTTTCTGGTCTGCTGTTGTGTTTTCTCTTTTGCCATTGTGTTTTCTGTTTTGCTGTGGTGATTCTGAATTTGCAGTTGCGTTTTCTGTTTTGCTGTGGTGATTCTGAATTTGCAGTTGTGTTGTACTGTTTTTTATGTGCATTTTTTTTTTTCAATTTGCTGTAGTGTTTTTTTATTCGCGGCCGTGTTTTTTAACTTTCAGTTGTATTTTTTGATTTGCTGTTGCGTTTTTTAATTTGCTGTTGTGTTTTGTATTATGTTGTTGTGTTTTGATCTTCAGGGCCACCGTACTTCTCCTCATTAATAAGTCACTCACACTTTGCATTGTACCGATGGCATTCAAGTCAGATATGATCAAACCATTACTTAAAGCCACTATGTGTAGGATTTATCTTCTATTTATCTTCGTCTTTTATTAAAAATATATTTTTTATTTTAAAAATATAATGTAAAATGATGGTAATTATCTCCATGAATAAATTGTAGTGTTCCCGTAAACTTGGTAATTTCCATTTATATATAGATTTGGTTGGGTACCAAATGAGAGTATCCATTTTGCGCCGCCATTTTCAAAATGAGGACCATGGGAAATGAGGACCGTGGGAAGGGGAGGGCTAATACATTTTTTTCAAACGTGTGCAGTATACCACTTCGCCGATAGATGGGAGAAATTCTCATACGAAAAAAATTAAACTTACACATAGTGGGTTTAAAAGCCAAATATGGTCCTGCAGAACTACAGACCAGTCTCCAACCTGCCTTTTTTGTCCAAGGTGCCTGAGAGGGCTGTTGTGGAGCAACTTACAGCCAATTTGTCCCAAAATCTATTATATGAAAAATTTCAGTCTGGTTTCCGGTCCAGTCACTCGACAGAATCAGCTCTAACCAGAATTACAAGTGACTTACTACTTGCAAGTGACGCTGGCCAAGTATTCTTTCTGCATCTTCTCGACCTGAGTGCTGCTTTCGACACCATTGACCACGGCATATTCCTTAGTCGCCTTGAAAACTTGGACTTAGAGGGTCAATCTACTCCTGGTTTTATTCTTATTTATCTGACAGAACCTAGAGTGTAATTTTAATAACACCAAATCCAAACAGTGTGATGTAAACTTCGACATCCCGCAGGGGTCAGTTCTGGGCCCCATCCTTTTCTCCCTATATATGCTGCTATTAGGCACTCTAATTATGTATTTTGAAGTAAACTTTAATTGTTTCGCTGAAGACACACAATTATGTCCCTATACACCACAATGACCACTCTAATATCCTTAACCTGTTAAGGCACGCCCCTATTTTTCCTATTTTTCAAAAAAACAGCATACCCAAATTAAAAGCTTGACAGTTCCTACATAGTTTTAGACTCAGGGATGTGCCATATACCATTGGAAAGATGACACCCTCAAGTTTTTTCTAGAAGAATATGTATGTTTCTGTGACATATGGACACAGAGTTACAGAGATTGGAACTAAGTTTTTTTTCTGTTCATTTCAAATGTCTATAAACTAACTAAGATATGAAGGTACCATCCATATGATACCCCCAAATCAAAAAATCTAAGCCCTAACTCCATCTCTCAGCTTGTTACACAAAAAATTTGAAGTCACAAACTTGCTTGTCTGAAATTAAGAAATGGATGTCTAGGAACTGTCAGTGAAAATTGATGGCTGGAAACTTTTCAGCCCCATGTCAAAGCTGTCACTAGAACTGCATACTCCCATCTAGGCAATATTGCCAAGATTAGATCCATGTTATCACTTCATGATGCTGAAACACTGGTTCACGCTTTTGTACCATCAAGGCTAGACTACTGTAACACCCTTTTCTCTGGCCTTCCAGCAAGCACGACACAAAGCCTTCAGCTTCTCCGAAACACAGCAGCGAGAGTCTTAATAAGACTTAAGAAATGTAGTCACATTACACCTGTTTTAGCTGCTCTTCACTGGCTTACAAGGCTATAAACAGTCTCGCCCCTGCCTATCTAAGTGAGCTTCTTAAGCCATATGTACCAGCATGCACATTACGCTCTATGAATGCTGTTCTTCTGACTGTTCCACGCCACTCCAAAAAAGAAAACAGCAGGGCATAGGTCCTTTGCTTTCCGTGCTCCCACTCTCTGGAATAGCCTTCCTCTGTATGTCAGAGAGGCTGGTTTTCTGAACATTTTTAAATCTAGACTGAAAACGTATCTTTTCTCTCAACACTGTGGTCAGTCATCAGCTACCTGATCTCCTGGTCTATTGACCTCATTTGATCATTGTATTTATTTATTTACTTATTTATTCATTATATTTATGTTGATTTATTGTTTTATTTAGGCTATTTATTTGTTGTTTAAAAATGCTTGGTTTTACCTACAGTAAAAATCAACGTGTGTTTTTATTTCTGTTTGATAATGCTTGGTTTTACCCACTGTACAAATTAATGTGTGTTTTTATTTTTGTTCAATGTTATTGGGGGTATACTCCTACCCCTAACTATGCATGTTGTTGAAGTGTCTTGAGAACGTGGTCATGGTGATATTACACTATAAACAAAAATAAATTATGCACATTTTTGTAGGAATGAAAGTCAGTCACTGAGGGGGTAATAACTTTATATCACTTGTATTATGTCACCCATAATACTGACCAAGTTACAGCATATGCATTGTGTTTCTTACACTTCTGTTACAGATAATGGAGGACAGACTTTGGCGGGGGGTAGCAACTGGCCTTTGCGTGGTCGAAAATGGTCTTTGTGGGAAGGGGGCGTGCGTGCCATTGGCTTTGTTAGTAGTCCCCTGCTGGAGAAACCTGGTTCAACTAGCCGTGAGCTCATTCATATTTCTGACTGGTTGCCTACACTGGTGAGCCTGGCTGGTGGATCAACCAGTGGCATTAAAAACCTTGATGGCTTTGATGTTTGGAAAACTCTCAGGTATGTTGGACAATACTGGCCAGTGTTGGACAATATGCACACCTACACTGAATTCAATTAAATGTATTAATACAGCACCTTTTACAATAGTAATGACAGCAAACAGCAAAGAGCACCCGTGAGTGGGGCAATGTAAAACTTTGTCATGTTTAGTTTCAGAATAATTTTAAGTATGACAGACAGCAATGGGTCCATTGTGTTATCTGTGTTATCACTGTGTCATCACTAACAATGGTGAGGGGGGGGGGGGGGAGTGGAATTGCTTTAAGTCTACATTTTAAGGTAATTGTACTTTTTCATATTATTGTCTCAGCCTGTAGAGGGAGAACAGTCTTTATTAAAGGAGGATGGGGGTTGAAAGTTTTAGATTAGATTAGATTCAACTTTATTGTCATTCCACATGTATAAATACAGGGTAATGAAATGCAGTTTAGCATCTAATCAGAAGTGCAAAGAGCAGCAACTGCAAAATATACAATATAATAGTTTAAGAGTATGTACAGTGAATACTCTATGGAGTATGGAGCTGTAGAATAAACAATGTGTATGTACAATGTGTATGTATAATAATACATATACATACTGTACATATCAGAAGTGCAAAGAGCAGCAAGTGAAGAAAATAAAGTGTAGACTGTATGGACAATACACAGTTAAAAGCAGTATTTACAGTTAAGAGCAGTGGTATACAGTTATGTGCAAATGAGACAAGTAGAAGGAGGTGTGTAATTTAGTAGTATGTATAACTATGGTAGTAGGTATACTGTGAATTCAGTAAATATAAATAAACAGTAGTGAAGGTATTACCTAGAGCTGGTATACAGATTGCAATGAATCTGGGGGGTGGGGTTTGCTGCTAGTTTTATTCTGGAGGCTTCTGTAGCTCCTTCTGGAAGGCAGGAGCTGGAACAGTTTGTTGGCTGGGTGAAAGGAGTCCCAATTTTGTCCTGAGTCAAATGTCTGGGAAATTTAGAATCACCTATCATTTAAAGAATGCTGTGAACCCACTACAGACATGTCCTTTTGTAGACATCCTCAATGGCAGGAAGTGGTGTGTTTATCATATTTTGCGCAGTTTTGACTACACACTGCTGCAGTGCCCTGATTTGCCACAAAATCACCCTATAACAGATTGAAAAATTGAAACACTGGGTGTTTTTATGAGCTGTTACAGTAAAAAATGCAAGTAGACTTTTTTATGCTTAAATTATTAAAAACTTTGTGAGAACTTATACCAGTTAAGTCTTGTAACACAAAAATACTTAACTAGCCAAAATACCCGGCGTTGCCTGGGTCAACTTCTTACAAAGCAATTCACAATGATTTTTCCAATTCAATTAATTCACCCCTTCAAACCATGCAGCATTTAACTTTTTTTTTTCATGTAATTACAATTGAACAATATAATAGATACAATTAAGTACATTTGAAAAAAAAAGTTTAATTGTTGAAACTCACATTATAACAGATTTATTTCATAAAAAAGGTGATAAATCAGTTAATATATCTACCCCTGTAACATGCCCATATGTCCTTGAACAGGCGCCTCAGTGTACCCCTGTGATTCGTTCTTGTTTCTGCTTAGTGATGACCTTACTTGCAGGTCGGATATATTTGTAGATTATTGGAAGATGTCGGTCCTTTGTTTAGTTTTTGACCAATTTAAGGATGGATCAGGGGCTTCACCTCAATCTTGCTGAAGGTCTATGAGGGTCTCCTCCAGGTATGGCCTCATTGACATTGTCCAAACGTAAGAAACGAAACAATAATTATTGCATTAAAATCCAACCTGTATTTTGTTTTAACCATAGCAAAGGGATGGCCTCTCCAAGACTTGAGATACTTCATAACATTGATCCACTTTATGTGGATGTTGCACCTTGTAAGTATTGCATGAGGATTAAGCTTTGTAATTGTTACTGTATGCGTGTTTGTTTAAATCTATATAAGTGCAAGGGACGTTTGTCAGTGTGCCAGTGTGTGTGTGTCTTGAACCATGTATGTGATTGACCTCATAGTATGTGTTGTACACAGTATGTGTTGTCATTCTTGAAAGTTGGACTAAGATCACATTTAGCAAAAAATTAAGATCACTTTCAGTGACTTTTTTTTTTTATTTGACCATGTATGTGCAAATAGACTGAACAACAGTGTTGCTTGGAAATATGTAAACCAGGTACAGAGACATTGGCAGACCTTGGCCCATCCGCTTGTAAGTCACTTGTAATTGTATTAGTTAACTGGTAACATGGTGCTTGTTATTGTGAATAAGCTGCTTGTATGCTACAACAGTTTACATGGTGCTTGTTATTGTTAATAAGCTGCATGTATGTTACTTAAAATTGTTAATGTGGTGCTTGTTATTGTTAATAAGCTGCTTGTATGTTACTTACAATAGTTAACATTGCGCATGTTACTGTGGACTTGCCCTAATGGCAAGGCCACTATTTTTGTGGACTTTCCCTAATGTCAAGGCCGCTACTGTTCTTCTTAAGTTTCTTATTATTTTTTGTCTGACTACTCCTCCTAGGGCTTTTGAGATAGAGACACCGTTACAACTCTGAAACGTCCGACCTGATCTCGAACGGTGTGCTTACATTCAGCTTTTTGATATCTCGTTTGTCCGTAATGCCTGTTTTCCTGTCGTTTTTTTGCCCATTGAAAATGAATGGTAGAATGTTGGAGTGATGATAGGCTGCTAAAGTGAGACTATGCACATCAGCCTGCAGAGCCATCACGGACAGTCTACACGCGGACTCTGCATGCACTGTGTGTCAGTGCTCCTGCATTTGCCACACAGCCTCTAGGCTCTCAGGGTACCCCCGCTACTCGGACTCTGCATGCACTGCGTGTCAGTGCTCCTGCGTTTACCACACAACTCTCTGTTGCACTTTTTGTGCCACGATAGCCCAGTCCATTTGCCCGAGGGCCTTCATGGTCACCATCGATCTCCAGGATGCCTATTTTCATATAGGCATTGTTCCTAGGCACAGGCGCTTCCTATGCTTCGCCTTCAAAGGCAATGCGTACAAGTACGCAGCCCTGCCGTTCGACCAGTCTCTGGCACCCAGGTGCTTCACCAAATGCGTGGACACAGCGATCGCCCCCCTCCGCGCACAGGGTGTCAGGCTCTTGAACTATTTGGATGATTAAATGCTGCTGGCGGAGTGCAGACAGCTCCTCTCATCCCACATCCGCCTGGTGTTGCGTCACCTACACATGTTGGGGCTTCGAGGAGGTTGAGTTTCTTGGCGTGAGGCTCAACTCTTCCTCAATGAGAGCTACACTCACCAGCAAGCGGCAGGATGTCATCAGGTCATGTCTACGCCACTTCAGACTAGGCGTCTGCGTCACGGCCAGGCAGTGTCTCAGGTTGACAGGACACCTGTGTGCGGCTGGAAATCCGTTCCAATCGGCCTACGCCCGCTACAGTACAGCTTAGCTGAACTGGGTGACACAGACGGCACGCTCGGCACAGTGTGCCACAGACACGTAGTGGCCACAGACACGTAGTGACCACAGACGTGTACATGAGGGGCTGGGGCACCGTATGCTACGGCCGTACAGCCTCCAGGAGGCAGCACATCAACCTGCTAGAGCTTCTTCTTCTGTGCACTCAGAGGAGAAGACGTTTTTATTCGCACAGACAACACCGCGGTGGTTGCTACATAAATCGCTAGGGCGGCGTACGGTCTCAGGACCTATTGCGTCTGGCGTCCAAAGTCCTCAGGTGGGCGTCTCAGCACTTCTTGTCAGTCAGAGCAGCCCATCCACCAGGCATGCAGAACACGGGTGCAGACCTTCTCTCACGGGGCGCTCTGTGCGCTTTGGACTGGCACCTCAGCCCAGCAGTAGTGCGCCAGCTTTGGACCTGGTTTGGACAGGCCCAAGTGGACCTGTTTGCGTCGAGAGAGAACACGCGTTGTCCCTTGTGGTTTTTGCTGGGGTCGGACGACCCCACACTAGGCGCAGACGCACTGTTGCATCAGTGGCCACAGGTCCTGTTCTATGCGTTTCCCCCACTCCCTCTCCTGCACCAAGTTCTGGCCAGGATCAAGACGGGGGCCCACAGAGCGATTCTGATCGCTCCTAACTGGCCATCACAGAGCTGGTTAGCGGACCTGGTCGCGATGCTGGACGGTCAGCCTTGAACCTTGCCAGTGCATACCGACCTCCTCTCGCAGGCGAGCGGGGCCGTTTGCCACCCTTGTCCAGAGGCTTGGCGGCTAACAGCCTGGTCCCTGAACAGAGACGTCTCCTAGAGCATGGGCTATCCACCGCAGAGGTGGAGACCATCCAGAGCGCTAGGGCCTCTTCTACTAGGTCTCTCTGAACCCTCAAGTGCCGTGTATTTAGTGCATGGTGCGCTGACAGGGGCTACGACTCCCTTGTCTGTCCCATAGGCAATGTGCTTGCGCTGGTTTCTGTCAAGCGTGTCGGTGACCTGAAAGCCTTTTCTATCTGTCCTGACTGTTTGGAATTTGCGCAGGGAGACGTGAGAGTTACGCTGCACCCTAATCCTTTCCCTCACCCTAAGGTGCTCTTGTCAGACCGCCGCTCAAGAGCTCTCTGCTCTGCCCAAGACGGGTGGTTCTGTGCCCTGTCAGAGCACTATGTGCCTATCTGACCTGCACACAAGGCATTAGACAGACCAATCAGTTGTTTATCTGTCATGGCAAACACACCGGGCTCTGTCCACCCAGCACTTGTCTCACTGGCTCGCACATGGGGCTGCGGGTGTTCCCCCCCCCCTCCCTTCGCATGTTAGAGCTCATTCTACCCGTGGGGTAGCTGCCTCTTCTGCCTGTTGGCCTTGAGTATTCGCTGTGCGTTTTTACGCACAGCACACAGTCAGGCTGTCCACTACGGTGGCCGACAGGTGCAAACGACGTGCAACTTATGAAAACACATGCAAATAAACAAAACAAGTGCAAATAGACAAAACACAAATGCAAACACCTCATGAAGCTGGCCTGTGTTGATCACTTTTAAGTGTCCCACTGGAAACTTCCGAGTTTCAGGGTGTGTTTTCTGATCTGCATGTGTTTTGAGTTTGGGGTGTGTTTTCAAATCTGCATGTGTTTTGAGTTTCAGAGCGCGTTTCTGAAATGCAGCACGTTTTCTAAATGATGTTCACGTGTTGTCATATTAAGATGAAGATGTTTTCCTAAGTCGTTTGTGTTTTGTCTATTTGCAGGTGTTTTGTTGATTTGCATTTGTGTTTTGTCAATTTGCATGTGTTTTGTTGATTTGCATGTGTTTTCATAAGTTGCACGTCGTTTGCACCTGTCGGCCACCGTAGTCCGCCTCTAATGACAGGAGACGAGTCTTACGCTCTGGCCATTACATGGCCTGGCTTGGCCGAGCGCGTGCTCTGAGCTCCTCTCGGCCTTGTGTGTGAGGTTACTTGAGGCTTGGTTGTAGTGATCCATTCATTATGTTTCGGGAACGAATGAAGGAGAATGTTACGGGTATGAATGTACGCCGCGGGCCTCAAGTCGTCACTGCTTGTGCATGGCGAAAAGGACGTGATCAAGCGAGTGCACAGCTTAAGTAAGCTCGCTGACGTCATGGTGAGCTGGGTGTGAGCTCCACGCCCGTGACGTGCGCGCACACTGCCCTTTTTCAAGGGTTGGTTATAAATTCATTCTGCAAAGTAGGGAATAATATGCATTATCCATTCATTATGTTTCAGTCTCTCTCAAAGAACCGAGGATACATTCGTATCCATAGCATTATCTAATCTGTGATCATATAATTATTTCAGTAAATGTTCATGTGAATGACAAATACAAGTACCAAACCATATTATTTGTCTGCGTCATTGTGTCTTTGTGGCTTGTGGCATTTGCTGATTGTGACTGAATGTATCCTATCTCCTTTCCCCCTCAGAGACCACATACACTCCTACACACACAAACATCTACACGTGCCTCATACATTGTTCAATAAATATCTGAACTGTGGATCTCAAGTGTGTCTGGACTGTGTTCTCATTGACACCCCCACTGGTCTCACGGCAGCTTCCCTTTCACCTGGTCAAAATCTGTATTGGTCCTTTTCTTGACTGGAGTTAGAAAAGTTAGGGGGCCCTAAAACTTTTATTGCAAAGGTGCTCCTCCTACATGCACAAGCATCTTTCTGTAAAAAAAAAGGCTTTAAGGGATTACACTGATTTCTGTACAGTCTTTTTACCACCCTCAGATAGATAACCCATTAGTCTCGAGGTGGTAATATTTATTTATATGGTGGTAATACTTTTTTTTTGTCCACACTGAAGAGTCAAAAACTAGAGTGACCAAATACAAACGAACGGCCACCATTTTGTGCTATAAAAAACACTACAAACTAATCCAAACTTTTGATAAGGTTTGTTAGATGACAAAACCCAAATGAAACTCAACTATAATACCCTCATCAGCTCATCCACCTCCTAATCAGCGGCCAGCCTCACCTGAGTACTGATCACCCAATTACACCTGTTGATTGTTATCACCAGTCCTTGCGCCACCTCTATATAAGTGGAACACTGTATCATTCTTGGTCAGGTGCAGTTTTTCAAAATTACTTAATTTTTTCATATAAAATGCACTCACTGAGGATTTTATATTTGTCCAAGGTTTATCTGATTATTTTAGTTAATTTGCCGGTATTTGCATATTAAGATGTATATAAAATATGTTTCATGTGTCTTTTCAGGTTCAAGTGATTCTGGGCTGATGTTGCCTCTAGATTTTGCTCTTCATAGGACTTCACCCGTCATCTCCAGATGGAACCAATCCAACGGTTTTGACATTCACATTCATGCTGCCATCCGCTATAAAGAGTGGAAGCTACTGACAGGTTACCCAGGTAAAATCATATGAAAGCAATAAATATTTATAAGTCAGTTGCATTTGCATTTTCAGGCATTTTTGAGTAAAACTTGGCGAACTAAAATACTAACGGTATTTTTTTAGTTTACCTTTGTAGTACTGCATCCCCATTTTCTCTGTGCAATAAAATATGAATAAAATTTGAAAATGAATAAAATAATCAGTATAAATATTTTTGCCAGTTGTAATGTCATACACTATCGCAATATCATGGTTCTTATTGTCACAGTTTACCGTACTGGACAAGATTTGGAGGATTCAACTGGGTTGCAGTATAACAAAATAATTTATTACAAAACACTATATTTACAGAATAGTAGTACTACCAAAAATGAACAACAATGAATAATAACAACCAGAGCTGTGCCCCCAGCCAGCGTTAGGCCTGCGGTCGGACAGGCACTGAAACACCGGTCCCTTGGTGTAGGCCAACCAGCAGCAAGCCACGCCCCCTCACCGAGCTCCACCTGTTGGGACAAGACAGAGGGACACCTGGTGCCCTGGTGGAGCTCTGCACTGCTATATAAAAGAGAACCCACGGCAAGGCCGTGACATTATATTGCCAGATTTCAGACAACCTCCTCTTTCCTAGTGTGAAAAGGCATTTGTACTGGCATGCTTCCAATGGTGAGATCTGCAAAAATGTAAAAAAAAAAAATAAATAATAATATATATATATATTTTAGTGGTGGGCCGTTAATCGGCGTTAACGTGCGGCGGTAATGTGAGACTCTTGTCGCACGATGACAAAAAATATTGCTGTTAAATCTTTTCTCACTGTTGGGTTGGGAGCTGTGTACTGCACAAGCTATGAAAACTTTCATTTTGATGTTTTAGCGCGGCAAAAATGACTTTTCAAACCTGTGTAGCCTATGACTAATGAAAATCAAACGTAATGTGCTGAAATGGATGCAGCTATGAAGTCTTCACGTTAGCGGGCTACTTGGTGTCCAGCTTCCACTACACCAACACCATAGAACGCAAACCTCTGCAGAACCCTAAAACTTCTCCGGTGAATTTTGGCATTTAAACTATCAGTAATTCATTACAGTTTGACTACTGCAGTAGCCTACCTACAGGACCTATCCTGCATTACCAATATTTTGCGCAGAAAAACTACACTCAACAAAAATTTAACACCTTTGTTTCTGCTCCGATTTTTCATGAGGTGGACTTAAAGATCTAAAATTCATTCCAGATACAGAATATTACCATTTCTCTCAGGTGAACGCACACATTTCTCTGTGTGAAAGCACAAGCATCTTAGGTGAAGCGTCAAAACCGCAATTTGTATCCAATGTCATTTTGTGTGCAGATTCAGTTTGCCCATGTTATGCCTAGGGAAGGTCTGTCACTTGCAAATAATTTTGCTAGGCTATATTTAGTTCGTAGCTTATTCTCCTTGAGATGGCTTCGTACAGTATGACTCAGAATTAATGTTTAGTAAGTCTATTTTGCGCATTGATCTGTTGTGAAACACTCCAAAAAATTCCCACAGTGCTGATGTCAGTCATTACGATAATGACAAGTGTAGATTATTGGCTAATGGGAAGTTAAGTAGTCCAACAGAATTGAAGACACAGTTTGTGCTTCTCCCTAGAGAATCTGGATGAGTGGGGAGAAAAAAGTAAAGTAACGAGTAGTCTATTCACTGTTTAAAATGAGTAATGAGTAAAGTAGGCTAATTTAGTTCTAATTCAAAACAATAACTAAAGGAACCAGTTACTTTTTTGAGTAACTTCCCCAACACTGGACACCAACCATTTCAATTTTATAGAACGTTATTGTTTTATAGGAAAAAATTTGAATGTTTCACCACAGGACAGCAGTTAACTTAAACGTAACTCTCGCGTGATTTGTTTATTTGCCCATTTTTAAAATGGCAACTGGAAGTAAGATAAGGAAAGTTGGCAGCGAAGGCCGCAGTTTCCAGGACAAGTGGAAATCTGAATACTTTTTCGCTGAGTTATGAAACAACTGTGTCTGTCTAATTTGCCAAAAGACTGTGGCTGTGTTCAAGGAGTTCAATATAAAGAGGCACTACCAGACAAAGCATGCTAACTGGGAATGAACGGCATGAAGAATTGAAGCAATTGGAAGCTGGTTTAACAGCACATCAATTTTTTTTCACAAGAGTCAGTGAGTCAAATGAAAATTCCACAAAGGCAAGCTATGAGGTGGCAACGCTAAATTGCCCAGAACTGCAAACCTTTTCCAGAGGGTACATTTATCAAAGACTGTGTGATGAAAATGTTTGGAGAACATTTGTCTTGAAAACAAACAACAGTTTGCCAATCTATAGTCTGGCCATCTATAATAGTCTGGCTCGTAGCACTGTGTCACGAATGATTGAAGAAGTTTAATGTGATATTAAGAGACAATTGCAGGCAAAAGGAGTGGAGTTTTAATTTTTCTCGTTAGCCAGTGACAAAAGCACAGATGCATCTGACACTGCTCTATTACTGATTTTTTTGAGAGGAGTGGACAGTGAAATGAATGTGAGTGAATAGCTACTTGACCTCCAGACCCTCAAGGAGCAAACAAGATGGACAGATTTATTTGCTTCTGTTTGTTCTGCTGTAGATGACATCAAACTACAGTGGAATAAAATCACAGGGATTATTACCGATGGTGCACCTGCCATGATTGGCAAGCACAGTGGATTATCAACCCTAGTTTGTAAGAAAGTCAGTGAAGAAGGAGCTGTGAAACTCCATTGTATCATCCACTAACAAGTTCTATGTGCCAAAACATTTGAAATATGATCATGTAATGAAACCGGTAATAAAGGCTAATAATTATATTCGCTCCAAAGCCCTGTACCACTGCCAGTTTCAACAGTTTCTACTAGACATCCACGCTGAATACGGAGATGTTGTGTATCACACAGATGTAAGATGGCTCTGCACTTCAGCGTTTCTACTCAAGCAGGAAATTGGACAATTCTTGGTAAAAAAAAAAAAAAAAGGACAACCGATGCCAGAACTAACCGATCCTTTTTGGCTGGCTGGTTTTAGATTTTTAGTTGACATGACCCGACATCTGAACGCCCTGAACACGAGCCTTCAGAGGCAAAATGCAGTGATAGCCAACTGTATTCACATATCATGGCCTTTCAGACCAAGCTGCTACTTTTCCAAAGCCACCTGTCACAAACACAGCCCAATACCACACATTTTCAATCTCTGCAAGAAACAATGACCAGTTTTCCAGCACACAATATCGGTGCGCAAATGAGGAAGTATGTTGCAAACATCTAATCTCTGGCTAAGGAGTTTCAGCGGTGTTTCAGGGATTTTTCATCTATTGAAAAGGAGAACGCTTTTTTCCTCTCCTTTTTCGGTGGATCCCAGTGACGTTCCAGCCCAAGTGCAGTTGGATTTCATTGAGCTACAGTGTGAAACGACATGCCGCACAACAGCCGGCACCAACAACTCCCGTTTGTGAACTTTTACCAGCAGGTTCCAAGAGATTCAAATGTTTGCAAAGAAAATGCTGAGCTTGTTTGGCTCGTCATATTTGTGCAAGATGACAATCTCACTTATGAACATAAACAAGAGCCATGTGAGGACAAGACTAAGTGACTTCCACCTGCGTGACATTTTGTGCATTAAAACCACCTCTCTTTAGCCAGACCTGCCCCATTTACTGTAGTCTAGATCTCAGTATCACCCTTCTCATTAATGCAAACATGTTACTTGTTAATTCTGTTGAATAAAGGCTTGTGTTTGAGTCACATCTCTGAAAATACTTCATTTGCATTCAATTTTTTTTTATTTTAACAAATCTATCCAAATCAGGTAGTTATCAGATATATCTAGCAGCAAACATCATAGTAAAACAAAGCAAAATAAAAGGAAATACAAAAATGTAAAATTCATGCTGGCCTGCATGACAATTTTTCATGTCAATGTGGCCCTTGAGCGAAAAAGATTGGGCACTAGAAAAACAGATATTCCTGAGGTGACCATTAAGTGACATCTGTTTGTTTTTATGAATCCCTCTTGCAGGCTGCCCTCTTTGGTTTCCTAAACCAGGATCAGCATATAATCCCCAACGATTTCCTTGGTTCCCATATTCAAAACCAGCCATTCGATTGTATAACGTGGAAAAAGACCCGGAAGAGCGGGATGAGGTGTCCATACTCAACCCTAAGGTTGTAGATTTCCTTCTCCGTCGTCTTCAGCACTATCAGCGCGAGGCCAAACCTATTGTTTTCCCAGAGGATGATCCCAAATGTGACCCTGGACCCAAGGGAGCCTGGGGACCCTGGACCTAAGTGTGATGTCACATGTGATGTGAATGTTTGGGAAGTCTACTGTACATGATGATGTCTTTTAAATGTTCTAACCCCATTTCCAAACAGTATAATAGATGAGGAAATTATGAGGATATAGGCAAAATGCCCTAGGGAGGAAAGAGGCAAAAGTGTATCAATTCATGGCACAGAGACCATTGGTTTGTTATTCGGAAAATTATTTTTATTTTGAGTCTGATGTAAATGATTCAAAGTTGAAATTTGAGACTTGAATTTTGATGATTAAATGTAGCCTATCATTCTTGCCCTGTTGCCCATTACATGTCACATATATTTATTTATATTGTTGAGTAAAAATGTTTGAAATACACATCTTTTCCTGGCCTATGTGAGACCTGGACTTGACTCTGTTTATGGCATTATTACGTATTTTACAGTATTACGTTTTTTTATGACTGGCTTAATTGCTATACATTTGAGCTCATTTCTTACTGTTAAATAAACCATTCATTTTCCCCCAGTTTTTACATCTCTCTGCTCCTATGCAATGCCACTGGAAAACTACTAGGTAATATCAGCATATGTGGTCATCCTTTCGTGGATGTATTGATGTATGTATTGCTTCTTGGGCATAAGTTTGCATTGTGCATGTGTTTGCAGTTATTGTGTCAGACAGTGGTTTTCTGTTCTAACCAACATGTATAAGATAAGATGAGCCTTTATTGTCTCTTTAAAAGAGAAATTTGTCTTGGGCAATGAGAGATTACGATTACACATACATACACAATGGTCAACAAGAGAAAGAACATACAACATAGACCCATACATATCTATCCAATCTAAAACACTCTGCCAGAACTTTAACGCTACTGGAAAAAACAGTTTCTGTTACATTGTCTTCAGACAGTTACACAATACAATTTAATGATCACACACAAAGCATATAATATGAGCGATGGTTATGTCATTAATACATTTGGCACTTTAAACTCGTTTTAGTAATACACACACATATTACTAGCTTGCTTACACGCAAACAAAAGACAACCAAAAAAGCCAGTATATATTTCATGTTCCCAAGGAAACTACTAGGGATTGACTGCTTTACTTTCAAAGCAAAAAGGTTTGCTGATGTTGATGTTTTCACGGATGATATTTTAGACAATGCAGTTTTCCAGACTAATCCTTCGAAGGTGAATCCTGCACCAATTTCGAACCCAATTTCACTCAACCCCATTCTGCACTGACCGGTCAAACTACTAGGGCCACAATCCAGTGCATAAATCCAAGCAGCTAAAGGTAGGGAAAAAAGTGCACTGAGCGTAAAAGAAGCAACCATACTGAGCTTTGCAGCTCATGTCAAAGCTGTCAGTGTCAGAGAGAACCTCTATCCTGTCAAAGCTAAGTACTATACTAAGAAAGTATAGACAATAATTCATAGTAATTCACACCGCTGTTTCTAAATGGTACTTTGATACTGCACAACAAATCAGGCCAATATTTCTGGAACGTTCCATCACCATTTCAGAATCATAATGGCAAAAAAATAACTATGTGAATTTGATTCACATAATTCACCTGTCATTTAACTAATATGCCACTCCAACTGTGAGATGTCGTCAACTATGACTTTTGCCATGTGTTTTGTCTACCTAAAAGTGATTTAAAATAAGTTATCACTACAATAATCCACAATTAAATAACTGCTCAAACTGTTCAACTATTTAATTGTTCCATGACTCCAAATATAAGCATACCCGCCAACCTGTACACATTTTGCATAGCAGCTTTGCCATTTAAAAGTGTGCAAAAAAGTTTCCAAAAGTGTTTTGGAAAATGCATTAACCACAGGACCTACATATCTGAATTAGTCTAGTTTACAACATGAAAGCACTGAAACAATAAAAACAGTAGTGCAAATTGAGCTCTTCTGCTACTTAGAATATAACCTGGGCTACTCCACACAGATGTCATTACCTCGCTAACCAGGTAAGGATTGGTCTGCAACAAAGCAACAGTCCATTTCGTATGGAATCAAATCAATGCCAAAAAGATATTGTACCTGTAAAAAGATTTTGTACTTGTAAAAAGATTTTGTACTCATAAAAAAAAATTGTACCTGCAAAAAAAATTTGTATGAGTGATAGAGTTTTGTAGTTGTCTGTGGCTTGTGTAAGTAAATTTTGTACTAGTAAAAATATTTTGTGTGTGTGTGAAAACAATTTGTCTTTGTGATTATGTTTTGCATATGTGTAACGCAGTTTTGCAACTGTGAAATGAATTTGTGTGTGCGCAGAAAGAAATTCGAAGAAGTGCGCCACCACTGTTCAAGAACAAAACTGTTTTACAAGTTACAAACTTTTTTTTACAACTACGAGTCAAAACCGTGCCAAAATGCCAAAACTTCTGATAGGCTCCTCAGAACAAAACCAATCAGCACATTGCCTACAGACTAGCCAATCAGCGGTGAACATTTATTTTGCTGGCCACGAAGCTGCCTGCCTGAAAGTAGCTCAGCTAAGTGAAAAGGCCATAACGTTACGATGGAAAAACGGGGGAGGAATGGCGCAAGCAGGATTACCAGTAAATGAACTTGGAACTTGTTATCAAGATAAAAGGCAGAACACAACTAGTGTGTTTTCACACCACAATCCTTTCCGCCTGTTTCATCAGGATGTGGTCCGATTAAGTAATAATGATTGTCGGTACTTCTTAACTAAGTTACTTGGCCAACTATCCAAGCTAAGGGGTAGATTATAGTCAATCGCAATCGTTTCTCAGTCAGTAACTATCGATAGCATGCAAGATCACCAGGCAAGTTCAGAGGGGAAAATATTGCTAATGTTTTTTCCGATGCCCTTAAAAAGCACAAAGTTACACCATATTTGTGATCCTATGGGTTGAAGTAAAAGGTTGTTGAATTTATATATTTTGCATATGGGAAGACAGTTGTATTCTGGCATTAATCAAAGTGTTTAGCGCATCATGGTGTTTCCTGGTGGAATATCTTAAGAAAGGTAGCCTAAACATCTATGTCAGTTCTGACATTAGGTCATATATGTCCATATATATTGCCTCAAAATAAAAATCCATGACTCATGAATGATTTGTCATTTTAGGCAGTTTTAAGTCATCATGTTACCTGGAGATGACCGTGATGACATGGATTCCTCCCTCCCCACATTTGGACCACAGGGTTTGTAAGATGACACAGGTAAAATACAAATAACTGACATGTGAAATTCCACATTTTCAGATTTCATTCAATAAATTTGTTATAGATGTACATCTCGGAAAACACATTTGTTGCGACAATTAACAAATATCAATCTTGATGAGCAGTATTGGAACAGTGTGTTGTAGCTATGAATCTGTGATTAACACATTTTTTACATGTCTTCTGTAATCTTGCATGCTTCCAGCATAACTAGGAAATAATTTGTACATGTTGATATGAAATGCTCATCCCCTTTTCTTTCTCTATGAATGAAGTCTCTCCATTTGAGCTGAAGCAACTTGTCCAGTTTTGGCTGGACAGGGGAAGTACTGTGGAAAATGCAAGTCAGGGTGGACATAACACCCCACCTGAGGTTATCAGCTTGTTTTACAACATTAAGACATTTGAAGAATTTGCCAAACACATTAGAAGCTACAGCAACACCAATTTGGCAGGCTTTGGCCTTATTTAGACTTGTGCACCTCATAACTACTGTCATGCAGGGATTGATGAAGTTGAATTAGTATGCATTCTGTTTACCCTGGTGCAGATATGCTTATGCAAGTTTAAAACATGACCATGTCATTTCTATAATATCATAATAAAATGGATCTGTTTCATGGTTGCCACTTTGACCATCTTTTATTGTTTTTGGAAATTCAAAATGGTGACTGTCAGGACATAATTGAGCACATCACAGAAGTTGTGCTCTCAAATTGTCGATGGAGCATTAGGGTCAAAAGCTTGGTTCAATCTTTCCAGCTGTTCCCCATTGAGAGGACATGAGTACTCTGGTACCGGCAGTCCACCTTCAGATGGGAATTCTGCATCTGAAATATTGAATTCCTGAAATGGCAAAGCGCAATTAATTCAGGGCTACACCTAGTAGGTGTTAAACAAGATATTGAACTGAACATTTTTCTTGGGAAGAAGTTTAACAACTGTCACAGTGATCAACAACAGAAATTGATGTGGGATAAAGAAGAAAAAAAAAGTTTCTGTATTGGGAAATAAGGCAATGTACTCCACACTGTTCATCACCGCACTGCATTTCAGAAAAACATAGTTCAACAGACTTCTGTCTAAGGCCATCAGTTGCAGTATGTGTTAGTCTGTATGAATGAAGGCACAGGGGTACTGTACAAAACCTTCCCTACCTGAGCATTTTCTGGCTGGCTGATAAGGGGTCAGTTCCCCCAGCTGATCTGGATTGTGGTTTCCCTCAGTGCAGAGAGAATGGCTGTTCCATCCATCCTGGAAAGAATTCAGTTCATTCTGAATTCGAGGCT
>JAGFZM010003955.1:0-18935 GCA_017657215.1 Limnothrissa miodon
TATATATATATATATATATATATATATATATATATATATATATATATGGATTCAAGTTTTCAGTCCTATGACGGACTTAAGGTCACAGAATTCTGGTCTCCTAGTAATTCCTAGAATATCAAAATCCACAATGGGAGGAAGAGCATTCTGCCATCGTGCGCCTGTCCTGTGGAACAAACTCCCTTCTAACATTCGTCAAGCGGACACTCTCGACAACACCTTTAAGTCTAGACTCAACTTTTCTATTTACTGACCCCTTTAGTTAGGGATGGTGTATGGTAAGCCACACCTCCTCAGGGTATTATTGGAAAGGACTGCCTCTGCTGTAAATTGCAATTTTCACTCTGTCTTTCTCCTCCTCTCTCTTTCCTCTCCACTTATTTCTCTCTCTTCACTTAGCCAACATCTGTACATGGTTGCACATGCAATATAACTCACATTCTCTGAAATCTGATGGAGACTGTTCTAACTCATCTCCTCTTTGATTTTCCATGCCATTACCACCCTGCCGTAAGTCATCACTGCCTTCCACTGCCTGATCCTGCATCTCTGGCTTCCTGGGCGGTCTGCCTTCAGCTTCACAGATGACCCTGACATGATCGATACACTCTCTAGCTGGCCCCTGGACTGCGCCTAATGACATGGGACTATATCCTGGGATTCTAATGGGACTCCTATATTACTTTATTTACCAAAATTTTCTTGTAATGTGTATCTAATGGAATAATAGTGGACTACCCGCCATCTGAGAGACTGAAAACCTGCCCTAGGCAGTTGGGTTAGCCCCTTGAGCCGTCGGAACTGCCCAAGGTCTCTTCCTTTACCATAACAAGTAAAAACAAAAAACGCTGCTAGGGAGTTTTTCCTTGCCCCTGTTGCTCATTGGGCCTCTTGTGTTAAGCGCTTTGTGACATGCCTTTTGTAAAAATGCGCTATATAAATACAATTGAATTGAATTGAACTTAAATACTCCACCTTAATTACTCCACCATTGAGAACGAGGCCCTGGCACTGATCTGGGGTCTTCAGCATTTTGATGTTTACGTGGGGGGTGGTCTACATCCCATGGTGGTCTTTTCTGACCACAATCCCCTCACTTTCCTTGGATCGTTGCGGAATTATAACCAGTGCCTTATGTGGTGGGCACTGTTTTTGCAACCGTATTGGCTGTCTATTTGTCACATCCGTGGCACTGAGAACGTGATGGCAGATGCGCTGTCTCGGGCGCCAGAATAGACTATGTAATGCATGTCTTATTGCTTTTGCTTTCTCTCTGTCTTTGTCTGTCCTTAATTTGCTGTCCAGGGGCTGGGATCTGCTGGAGGGTGGAACATGGAGGAGGCTGGGGGGGTAAGAGTGTTTAGTCTGTGGTGCATGTGGTGGAACATCATGAGTGACTGATCACGGGTGTATGTGTGTCTGTATACATTATTGGCTCATTAGGTTTACTTTTGTGTTATTTTGGTTATTATCAGTGTTATGATTATGGGTCTCTGTTTTTTAAGGGGGGAGGTGTGACGCTCCAGCTTGCCCATGCTGGGTGTCACTCTCCCTTTGCCAGTGTGTTGGGTTGTGGTTGTGGTGTTGTCTTTTTGCCAGCAGGGGGAGTTCTACATCTCTGCTGCTGGTGCCAACTAATTGGTGGTGTAATTAGGAGCGGGATAAAACCTGGACCGCACAGTTTGCGGGTCTCCCATCTCTGGCTGGCATGCTGCTGCGCTGACCGTGTCTATTCATTTATGTTAATCAGCATAATGAGATATAATGCAAGATAACTACAATTTCGTGTTATTGGATTGGATCTTTCGAGTCGTTTGTTCATCACGTAACAGCTGACATGGCTCTCACCGGAAATTATGTCTTGCAGTTACTCTAGGCCACTAAAGGGGGCACTGAAGAGGTAGCATTCTACAGCCTAATAAATGAGTTGAGCCAAGAGGTTCTTGGGAGTTGTGGGTCCACAACCATGGGAACAGTGCCTGGCTGTAGAGGGGATGTATCTCTCTGCCACTTCTGAAGGGATGGCAGATAGTGTCTTATGAACTTCCTCCAAAACTGGTCCGCCAAAACCTGTGTGTGTCTCCAGCAATGTTGACTTAACAGCTCAGATTTTGTGTACACCACCTGTGGCAAAGATGGGGCATGCCGCCCTATCAAAAGCATGTTTTATGTCACTGGTCTGCCACCAGTGATATGGTGGGTTTTACCCTCCATCTCTGGCAATCAGGGCAGAAATGCTGATGTCGCTTAGCTGCCTGGGGTGGACAATCTCTGGCTGTAGACAGTCACTGCACCTCAGTCTACACCCAACTCAGATCAGCCTTAGCTTCATCGGGCCTTTTGACTAAGCGCATGTGAAGTAGAGTTCATTCTGCTGAAACCATAGACGACAGAATGCTATGGAAGATGTGTGTAAGAAAGCTAAATCCAGTTCTCAGAAAAGAAAAGAGAGGCAAGAAAGGGGAAAAAAATGAAATGAGGCAAAGCAACTGCTAAAAGATCTCTTTAGCCCAAAATGTGAGAGCAAATAGTCCACAAATGAACAACTGCTGCGGTTACAAAACACTTCAATACCACCGCAGTTATCAGATCTAACACAACAGCATAACACAAAATTAGAAATTACACAATGGATTTTAATAGTGTAACTTTGTAGGCTCAATGTCATATAGGTTCATGAGGATAGGCTGTCATATTGGCAGTGTTGCCACTAATTACATTTTTGAGTACTGTAGCTGTAGTGAAGCTATACTGAATATTCTGAATCTGATAGCTTTTCAGTGGTGTAGCTATTTTTTGCCCATGTAGGCCTAGTGTGGTAGCTTTCCTTAAAGCTACATTTTCAGTGGATCAGCTCACAGCAGCACATCTTCTATGTAGGCCATACATGGGCAATCAGTTCCTTGCAGTAATTTGATGCACTTTATGTGTATGTGGTGCCATAATTAATAAAATGCCCACAATGTATGGTCACACTACAGTGTACAGTCATATATCAGTAGGCTATATACTAATCAGTTACTTTTGTATAGCTATTGAAATAGCTGTTAGTTTAATCAATAATAGAATCTTAGAAGAAGGTTGGAACACTTATTATGATAGGCCTTTTTGTAGATTAAAAAGTAGATTCAGAAGTCATTTTTTTGTAACTTAGCTTGCTACATTTGGTCTTCAGGTAGCTTTGGTGTAGTGAAGCTTCATCTTCAACAGGTAGCTTAGTGAACTACATTTTCTGTGTAGCTGGCCCAACACTGCCATGCATTTCACAAGTTAGTCTCTGAAAATGAGTGCATATCAGTAGCAAAACTTTCACAGAGGGTGCTGCAGCATCTGATCTTATCATCTGATACTGTGGACTTAAGAAAAGGTGAGCCTATACTGTAGTTTAAAATGAAACATCGTTTTAGCTGTTTATTCTGTAATGCGTTTAGCTAGCCTAATTAAGAGACGCCTTGATGTAAGTCTATTATCGTCATTATCTTATAGCTTATATATAAGTTAGCTATATAAGCTATATAAGTTAGCTGTTGTAAGACAGTCATCTGTCGTGCTAATTTTGACACAAGGCTCGTCTGAAAACTAATTTAGCTGCTGATATCTTTCACCTTCAGTTTTTTTTTTTTTTTTTACTTTTTTTAAATAATGTTGTTTACTAATAATAACTTGTAATGTGGCATGACATGTCAAATGTCATCTTGACAAAAAGTTAGAGGTAAGAAAGCTAGGTTGTCTTTTTGAATTATGTTGAGCTCTATTTAGCACAGGTGTTGTACAAGTATATGTTAAAGCAAAATCCTAACAATGCCAGTGTTGCTGGAGGTAAAATTAAAATGGTCATTGTATTCTAAGTAGAGATACTAAGAATGAATGTATTATCATGTAAAATTCATTATTATAATGCTGTGTAATATGTAATGCACTAATGTAATGAGTAACGGTTCGAATGTTCCAAAGCTCCTCCACCTAAAGTCATCTATGCAGACAGCAACTGCTGCCAGCATTTTGAATAACAATTCCATTACATCCTCCACAGTAACATTTAAAAATTCAACTCCTATATGACAGTCAAATAACATGTAATGGAACACTTGTTGGAACACTTGAAAACATGTAGCCTAAGGCATCAACACAAGGTTACAATGTGCATCTATACACTTCAATTGTTAAGATTTTTCACACTGTGTGTTGCAGGAGACTGCCTCCGTCATTGAGTCCTTCCCTACTGAGATACAGGAGACCTGCAGGCCTAAAAACTGATGGTATCCACCTCTTCAAGTCCACGGAGGCTTTTCATTCGCACTGAGCGACAGCTAGCATCTTGGCTGCATACAGGTGGGTTCATTTCTACTGTATGTTTAATATTCATCCTGTGTTGTGTGTTAGGACAACATAAGCTAATATGACAAGGATGCATTTCGAATTGACACACCAGACTAATTAAGAACCTTGCAATGTGTTGAGTTTTGTGTTGTGGTCTTCAGCTGTACGTGGCTGTAAAGACGGTGCTGTTGAATGGCGTACAGCTCAACAAGTATATAGATGCCGCCGTGAGAGGAAAGGCCATTTCTTCCCAAAGATGTGCAGTCATTTCCTTCCATGTGCAACTCTCAGTCTCAGTCAGTTTATTACAGTGTTCACCATCTCACCTTTGTCAAGCAAATCCAATCATTTTAAAATGTTTCAGGTGTAGCTGATTGCGTTCGCCATCCAGTGTTTATGGCAGCTCAACCTGTTTGGCGCCTGTTGCCGAACTTGACAAGGAGAGGAAGAAGAATCTAGCTCACACACTCGTTAAGAAAATCACACAAGAATTTTTCATTCACCATAATAAGGAGGCTTTGAATAACTGCAAAGTGCATTTTTGCTAATAATAAGACAGAGTGGAGTGGAGTGCATTTTCTTGCACTACATTGCATGCACTATAATCCGGCATTTTAGCTTTGCACAGGTAAGTGGTTTTCGATAATACAAAAGCCTTCTATTTTTTCTAAGCCATGGCTACTGTATGTTGTATGCACAAGTATAGTATTTGATTATCATGATGTACTGTATTTATATCAGTACTATATGTATACATATTGTTTACTCTATAACTCCATGTTTACCCATCTGTATGTTGCTATAGTACATAGAAGCTGACATATGTATTCACTGTACACCTACTACCATACTTCTAAATGATCTACCCCCTTCTTCTGCTCTCATTTGCACATAACTGCACATCACTATCCATACTATATGTGTATATTTCTGCACTTCTGATTAGATGCTAAACTGCATTTTGTTACTCTGAACTTTATTGACATTACACATATAAATACAATCTAATCTAATGTTGTCTCTGCTTGCTTTACACTCTGCATTCTAATGTCTGCATTTCAAAAAGGGCTCACTGTTCTGTTTCTAGCACAGATACAAAACTGTGCCAAAGTATGCTTTTGTTCAGATTTACTTTATAACAGTCTTAAACTATGTTCTGTGATCAATTCAGTTGTTGTGTTCTGCCAGCAAATGCTCTTTATAATCTGTTGCCTCTGCCCTCTTCCTTTAATAGACCCTTTATGCAGATAGCACCGCCACATGTGGCGTAGATGATTAATTAACTCTGGTGTGGAAGGTCATTTGGGACTCACAGATGAAGCAATGACAAATCTGGTTATAATCCAAAACTAAAGTGAGTGAGTGATTCTCCTAAATTGGAGTTTATTTAGTGAAGTTTCAATTTAGTTATTTATTGCATTTATTTACTGTAAAAATCTGTTTTTTTTTCAGTGGTTGCATTGGAAAAATGAAATGAAAACACAATACTCAATATCAGTTTACTTATGTTGGAATTAACATTTTAATGAAATAATATGTAATAATAACTATGTACATTATGATCATATGCCTACATTACATTTCGCAAGTCATTTTAGATTATGTAACAGACAATGCACTGCTAGGGGATGTTGTGTCAATATATAATGTCTAGGGCTGTGAGGCATTCTACTGATTGGTGTAAAAAAAAAAATACTGTATGCACAATAAAGACTGTATTTATATATCTTCTATTAATAACTGGATATTAATGAATCTGCCAAAACATGTTCATCTTAGTACAAGTACAATGGAGCTTTAATGGTAACAAATTAAACCTTTCACAACCATAATAACTGCAAGATAAAACAATTCAAAAGCACAGTAAAGCATGACTGACTGATACTGCTGAATAGGCTCAGGATGTGTTTTATAAGGGAATGCATAGTCCTAAACATCATGCAAGGAAAAACACTGTAAAAAGCTAACATAAAGCTGCACCTTCACTCAATTTACTTTGTTTTTCTTGTTTTTGATTAGAACTGTAGAGGAGGGATAGTACGCTGTGCCTCCCAACCAGTCCCAGTGAGAAAAGAAGGGAGCAAAGTTTGTGCCAGGTTTTTGGTGGTGTGCATCATGCTTCAATACACCTCCCCATAAACCGAACGGCACTATGTTGTGCACAGCCCAGGGGAAGACATATCCACAATGATCTTCAGTAGACACCCACACATTGAAAACCATGAAGGCCCAGGCAGTCAAACAATGGCACTGAAGAAGTAAAGGGTTGACTGTAGTCCAAAAGCCAACACTAAAGAGCTCCCAGCCAGACAGATATTGTGTGACCAAACTGAACGACTCATTGTACTGATGATGCACAGCATGAAAGGTGCGGTAGAGCCAGCCTATGCGGTGATGTAGCATGTGCCAAAGGTAGTACTGAAAGTCAAACACAACTGTACATCCCAAAATTCCCATTAGGAAAGCTGTGAGTGTAGGTGCCTTTTGTGGTAGCGGTATGGGTGGGCGCCACAACCATTGCGCCACTGCTGCTGGGAAAATAAAGACCAAATGGTTATAGGCAGTGAGGCAAAGTGTCTTCCAGATGTTTGACAATGCCACAGGGTGCGCCTGATGAATGCGGTATTGGTTAATCTTAGGCCATGAGGGAGCCAGCAAGTCTAATGTGGTATATATTGCTACCAAGAGAAGGTAGGTAGAGACGGAGAGCAGGACAGGAAAAAGAGGAGAGCGAAGGCTAGTCTGGTAGTGGTGCTGGATGTAGCTCCATATTGGCTGCAGGAGAGAGTCCTTATGCAGATGCAAATCAAATAACCAGGATATAACAAAATGTACACAGTCCCCTATCATAACTGCTGAGATTAGATTATTTCTGGGGAAATCTTCCGGAAATTTGCAGTCTTCACAGCAGTGTGGCAGTTGATAATTACAACACAATTCACAGCATAGACGGTTAACAATCACAGCCTTCCAATGACAAATCGTCTGGGTAGGCAGTTTTTATCCTTCCTGTTATATGTGGAAGCACCACCTCCTCTGTGTGGGTGTGTCTGTCTGAGGGGACATTTCCATAGTAACCATATTAGCTCAAATGCCCAATCCAGAGAAGAAAAGATGAGTGAAAGAAAGAGGAAATCATTTCACAAAGGTCTTTACAGAATCTTAGTCTTCCTTTTTTTCTAACTGAATATGTTGTGTAATGTCTACAGTCTTGACTTACCATGAGAGTATTAAATTCTTCTTTTTCAACAAGCATCATGGCTCAAAACAGAGAAAGAAAATATTTAGAAATAGCTAAAGCAAATGGCCAGAATCCAACTAAACTCTGCACTGCATTGCACTAGGACACTATCCATTAACCCACATAATACATTTCACACAAGAAGCAATGCACTGAAAAACACTGAAGAAGAATGTATTCAGCAGGGCTCTCAAGGTTTGAGCTCAACTTGGTGATGTGTGTGAAGGACACTGTCTGTAAAACTTTTAGATGGTATTAATTTGCTTATTTAGCCTGCCTGTAGTTTGTGTGTGTTTATATGGTGTAGAAAGAGACAGAGGCATGACCAAGCCATGTAGAAATTCAGATGCACATGCTTAAGTAATAGCATTGCAGTTTAAATTCTTGCAATTTAGAAGTAATCATTTTTTTTGTAGATATTGTGTGTGTGTGTGTGTTTGTTCCCTCATGTAGGCCGTTTTTGAGGTAGAAGGATAAAACTTGGCAGGAAGGAGGGGACTGGGCCAGAATAGGTTCGTAAGATTCTACCTACCACAGCTATAGTGCAGACTAGACTTGGTTGATGTCTAAAGGCCTCCGCACACCAGCTCCGACAGCATTGCGGAGCACTTTTGAATTCGATAATTTTGTTTGCCCCCGCACATCGACGGCGCACTGCTGATGCGTTTGTCATAGTAGGGTATACTCATTTTTGAAATCTGCGTCTTCCAAGGATTTTTTTAGCAACGATTTTTTGTCATATGGGTAAGTAAAATCTCCTATATTCCTTATGCATTTGGTTTTTTAAAGTTTTTAATCTTCAATGCCTCTGACCTAAATTTTGCCTAAACTGTTTTCTGTTTAGAGGTAATGTAGCCTAGTTTTGGCAACACTGCATTTTAATGCAAGAAACCTTACTAATAGAGCTAGGCCTAGGCCGATGTGAAATTGCATACATCATTCTTTTGTTGACAGCACATTTGCTGAACGATAAACGGACAGTAGCTGCGCTTCTCCTACTCCGCAGACTGCAGCGAAGAGGCCGTGTATGGGTCCATCCCTTAAATGAGAGACGCCACCAACAAGGGGCACACCACAACTTGGTCCAAGAGCTGCCACTGGATTCAGAGAGGCACCAGAGATACTTCAGGATGACACCCAGGCAGATGGAAGAAATTCTAAGCATCATTGGACCCGACATCACAAGACAACATACAAACTTCTTAGAACCAATTGAAGCTCGACAAAGATTAGCTGTCACTTTAAGGCAAGTTGAAAATAAAGAAATGGATAGACTAGGCATACATAAAAACACTTTAGGCTATAGCCAATGCCAAAATTGGTGCAAATAATGTTGCAAATAAATATTCTGCACAATGTAAATGACAATGGCAAGACGTGACCGAAAAAAGTAGGCTAGGCCTAGATGTTAAATGCAATTTTTGCAGGAGAGCATCTTTACTTTATTTCATCCTACCTACTAGGCCTTAGGTCTTGTTGCAAGAAGTAGCCTAGGCTAAAATAGACAGAAAGATGTAGACCTTTGCGCAAAATGTACATTTATTTGGATGGCTTAAACATAACACACAAAATAAATGACTGAAACAAAATGAACATACATTACAAACATAAATTACAACTCACAAACATAAACTCATAACTCATAATTTTCCCAAAAGCGCACGCTTCTGAAGTGTGCTTAACGGCTTTGGGACTCCCGTTGCATGTTTGGTGCAAGGAATCCTCTGTCAAAGCTATCGCTAACAGGTGGGGGTGTTTGATTTGATCAAAATCTTGATGTTCCAAATTATTTAAAATAGTTAAGATTTCAATTTTTGCCGCTGTTTGCTGTCTTTGGGTCAGTCGTCTCAGTTGTGGTGCCAGACTTAATAAAAATAAATCCACATCGTCCTGTTCTTTCTGGGTTGGTGGGTGCTGGTTCAACATCTCCAAAAGTTTGTTGTCTACTATATCAGACTTCTTTTTATTCACTGCCTTTCTTTGTCTTTTTTCTGGGGTTTCCTCGAGGGTTTGGCTGCTCTCCAGATCCTTATTCAAGCCATCATCGCAATCTTCCATATTAGTGATCAAACTAAAAAATAGCAATACATTTGGTTATCAATAAAGTGTCAAAACATCGGTTCTGAACAGTCTAGACTTATGGCTATACCTATAGGCCTAATTAAACTAACCTTCTGCATGTGAGATAAGGTGCGACGAAAGACATGGCATCAGCATGTTTCTTTTGGGGTAACTGCCCCAGATCCACTAGGCAGCTGTGTTCTTTTTCTCCACTTTTGGAAAGCTTCCCGTAGTTGTGTCCATCTCAGCTTACATTCATTTCCTAAAAGACAGAAACATAAGTCAGTCAAACCTGTTACGCAATTGTGTGCCACTTAAAAACAACACAGATTCCACAACCAACTGCTGACACATGGAGGGCAGGGACAGCACAGAGGTTCAAACAAAAGCTCAATTTCCCCCATTGCATTGGAGCGCTGGACGGAAAACGTGAATGTTTTTGCACCCGCAAATTCGGGCAGCCAATTTTATAATGATAAAAAAAGCCTTCTCCATTGTTCTTATGGCACTTGTAGATGCCGATTTTAGGATTTTGGCTGTTCAAATAGGGGATTATGGAAAAAGTAGTGATGGTGGTGTTTTTGCAAACTCGGCCCTGGGGAGGGGGCTTCTAAACAAATCGTTGGACCTCCCAGAAACTGAAGTCATCCCTGGTGCTGAAGTCCTCGGAAAGATGGCATATGTTTTTGTGGCAGATGCAGCATTTCCCTTAAAAAATAACTTAATGCGGCCATATCCTGGGCACAATCTTTCACAAGCAAAAAAAAACTTTAATTACAGACTAACAAGAGCCAGAAATCTAGTGGAAGACACATTTGGGATATTGTCATCTCGATGGAGGGTTCTGCTCAGCTGAATTATGCTGGAACCAAAAAAGGTGGACAAACTCGTTATGACAACGTGCATCCTCCACAATTATTTGACAGAGCCCTTAGAGCAGGTGGGCCTATGCACTGATAGGCATCAAAATGAACTGCACGCCGTGCCAGCAATGGGGGGAAACAGAGGAAGCAACGCTGCCTACGAAGTGCGTCATACACTTGCTCAGTACTTCAACTCACCAGCAGGCCGCATGTCAACTTAAATTTGTAGGCTTTAATAAAACAAAACAATAAAATTGCTTACCTGTAGCACCAACAGCTTCACCAACTTCATTCCATCTGCTGTCTCTTCTTAAATTGTTTTTATTGTGTTTATCTTTCGGATTAAATAAACATTTTTGAACCTCAATGATAAGTTTTTCATCATCCATTCTGTCTTTTTTTAAAACGGTCTAAATTCAAAGTCACTCGCGCATTCTTGTAGAATCTTAGGAAATAGAAGACCTTCCTTCGTATCTTTTAATCAGATCATAGCCTATGTGAAAATTGGACAGAAACTATTGCTACAAGCTTAACATGAATATAGGCCCATCAATCACATGTAGGCAACCTAAAAAAAGGGGTTAATTTCGTCACAATCGAACAGGGGGCGGCTCCGAGAAAAATAGAGCTCAATCGTATCAGCACTGCCGCGGCGGCAGAGTTCGCTGCTGATGTGCGGGGTTGCATTGAAAATAATCAAATGGAATGTTGGACTTGCAGTGCTCTGCACTTTGTCGGAACCGGTGTGCAGTGGCCTTTAGCTTCTATTCGACTTAATAGGCTATGTGCACAAACGGAAGAAAGAACTTCCGCTTTGTTAGATAGATAGATAGATAGATACTTTATTGATCCCCAAGGGGAAATTCAAGGTCCCAGCAGCTTAGAAAAATCGCACACAACATATACTACAGCATACACAGGATGATAAGAAGCAGATCAACAAAACAACATGACTAGATCAACATTACTAAAAATAAGAATAGAATGCAAAAACTATGGGTAGAGATGTGCATGAGTGTACTGTGGTACAGTATGGGGTGTGTGTTAAGGTAGTGCAAATGAGCCAGTAGTGCAACAGTGCAAATGAGTCCAGTAGTGCAGCAGGTTAAAAGTCTATTGACTAGCAATAAATATGTGCATATATAAAAGAGGACAACAGAAAAAATAAGCATAGCACTTCAACAGTTCCAATAAAGAATATGGACAATAAGATAAAAATAAAAAATAAAAATAGCCTAATAATACAAAATTTCAATGTCAGTGCAGGGATAAGATCAGTGCTCAGGGGTCTGTGTTGAACTTCTCTGGTCTGTTTTTCTTGTTATGTGATTGGGTGCCAGCTATTAAACTTTATTGGCTGGTGAAACCAAGGCAGGAGATAATTATCATATGGCCAGAACGCGTTTTAGAGCGTGCAGTGTAACGCATTATGGCAAGCCATATGACGGCGCTTTTAACGGTGTTGTGGGGACATATTCAAGACGCTGTTTCTTCCGGAATTTACGCCGTTGTCTTGTATTACGGCGTAAAATTGCGGAAGAAACGGCGCTTTGTTATTTTTACGTGTTACAAATACCCGAATTGTGGCACCGTTGGCTTGCCATACTCCGTGAGATCTTTCGGAAGCGCGTAGCGCTCTACAATCTTTGCTCGGTATTGCTGCCGCTCTGCCACCACTTACGTTCACATGATCACACGCCACCTGATTCGCTGAGGAATGCGGAAGTTAGCGAAAACTCGTGTGGTTAACTTTTTAAAGATTACTTTATAAATCTTTAGACGTCTGGTTACTCCTTAATGTGAACACTTCTTTCAGAAAATGCACATTGTTTATCTGAAACCGGAACTAGCGTAATGCTGAAATGGAAATAGCATATTTAACGTCAGTAGGCCTACTTAACATTTTGTTTTTCCTACCATTTTTGGACGGAAAACCACCGCATATAGTCTTTGTTTTAGCAGATGATTTAGGTTGGAATGATGTGGGTTTTCATGGATCCGAAATTAAAACACCAAACCTGGACAAACTGTTGAAAAGCGGGGTCCAATTGGAAAACTATTACGTCCAGCCGCTGTGCACACCCTCCAGAAACCAGCTGATGACGGGAAAATACCAGGTTGGTTAAGCGCTTAACGTTACAAAATATTTTGCGTGGTTTAATGACCTTAGGGCCACTGTAAAGTCCACATTTCGAAAAAACCCAATAATGCGAATTGTGAATTGTAAAGTGAATTGTAACATTGAAAAAGTTGGAATGAAGAATGCAGAATCTATGTTAGAGGACCGCAATCAATCACCCTATCCGGTATGACAGTTTAATTCAGGACCGTGGCAACTGGGGACAAACGTCTGTTTTCCAAGTGCAGTTAGATTTACCTTGTTCTATTGCCTACACCGATTCGTCAAACTGGGAGTGCGTATATACGTTCACCTGCGCAAGACAAATGTGTGTCAGCAGGCGGCGGCGTTTCTTCCATTGTGTACATTCACATAGTCACATTGTCAACAGAACAGAAATAGAAAATGAACAGTGCTATATGTCCACAAAGTCTGCATATGTCATATGCATATGCTGTTTGGTGTACATGACTGTGGAATTCTTGGGGACCTTAATCATTTTGGGTGAAGGCTCCCATTGGTAGCATATGGCTCCAAGTCAGTTATCTTGGCCATTTAGGGCCAAGTTGTTTCTTGTCTTAGTTGTGTTAACCTGGTCATGTCACAAAGGCTACTCATGTCCCTACAGTGCTAGTCAGGATGATTCAATTGAGCTGATATTCTCCCATTCAGTAGGCTAAACAGGGGGAAGAGTTGTAAAAGCTGAGCTATATTATTACAAATATTTTCAAACTTCAGGGGCTGGTACTACAAGGCTACCCAAATAAAATTCAAGATATTTCAAATGAATATTACATATGTCACACACCAGGCTTATCTTACCTTATCTTATCTACAAACTAGTCATTGAGTTATTGAATAAACCTCAACCACTGCTACTCTAACGTATAGCCTACTTAACATAGTTGAGAGTGTAGAACGTAAAATTAAGTTCTTAGCGACATTCCTACAGGTCACCATGCTTTTGACAATTTGCGACATTGCTACTTGTCTTGAAAACTCAGTATTAACATGAGTTGCATTTTACAATGCAATACAAACCGTTCTTTAATAGGCTACATGGTACATTTTGTTCAAAAGTCTTTATCATCAAACGTTAGAGCAACAAGCTACCAAAGTACTTCTAGTGACCTGTGATGACCTCAGCTCAGCTAGAGCTCTCAGCATTATATCAGAACACATAGGTTAAAATCAATTAAGAAACCATATTTTAAGTTTGGAAGTATGATTACACAGCACACTGGCCTGTATACATGGTTTTCACAGCAACTTCAATGTCGTTGCACTGCGCAAGACCAGGGCAGAAAGCGTATGTTTGTACTGAAACTGTGGAGGAAATTAGCAACATGATAAGAAGTTTTTGTGTAGTGAACTGTCCAGAGTTGGAAATGGCATCTACAACATACCTACAACATACCTAGGAAGAGGCCTCCGTTTCAAGTAGCTTGCATCTTTAATGTCAAATATGTATATAGACAAAGGCTCAAATATGTAAAATTATGTTTGGGTAAATGTTGAGTGGGTCTGTGCAAGTCGTCTTGGCTACAGAAGAGGGATTAGTAGACTAACAGGTAATAAACAGTACATTTAAAATGGGCTTTTTCATGGTTATTCTATTACGATAGATGGCTTTCTGCCCTTGGTTTGTGTGCGCAGGCACAGTGTTTGTAAACATGGAATCCCATACGTGCCTGTTTAAGAGATCTTCAACACGCTTGCACCTGAGAATTTTTAATAGGCACTGCTCTTCCACCTTGTCAAACTCGCGCATCTAATCTCGCCTATGATATCAGCTTCAGCTCGCAAGTGCAGTGTAAGCAAAGGTGCGCCACCTACGTTAGGGGAGCACTCTGCAGGCTATAAGAAACACTTCTGCCTAATCAGCCTTGTGGAACAGTGATGCGCAGGTTGATCCAATTTGAGCGGGTGCCTGCGGTCCACCGCGGTCACCTGCGGTTACAGGTCAGCATAAAATATTTTTTTTATGACATTCGGGTCGCGGTCGGTCGGGTCATTGGAATAAAGATGACGATTAAACTTTCGTAATTTATATAGCAGACAAAATGTTCTATTAAAAACAAATACTTTATGTGCAGCATGAGAATACAGTTAAAGATGGAAGCGGTAAGAGAGAAGATGAAACCTGGGGAATGGAAGCTCCTAAAACACACAAACAGAAAGAGCAAAGTATGGGAGACATTTGTTGAAATAATGAAAGACGATGATCATAGTGCTGGCTTTGTCATGTGTACTTTGTGTGATGCTATTTACACATTTGATATCCCAGTGGCGTAACAAGCCAACATAAGGCCCAAGCAAGATCGTCAAGACGGCCCCCTATACAACACATGATGGAGCAATGTCCAGTAATAAGCTAGCCTCCCAGACACAGGACAAAACGCCCGGTTTCCCCCAACATGTTTAACCGAACAATCACACCAACCTACAATTTTAATAAGCTTAGCCTACTTATAAATGCCTATAAATCAGTAGCCTGAGCTAATGTCAGTTTTACATAGCCCAACAACGCCACAAAGTTAATGAAAAGCATAGACTACTTTGCGGGTCAGAAAGCAGGTTGGTTAAAATATGCTCATAATTATTTTTTTGCGGTCCGAGTTGCGGGCGAGTTAGTTGAAAACGTTGGTCGGTTGCGAGTCATCTATACTATGACCCGTGCATCACTGCTGTGGAATTGATAGATCGCAGGTAGTGTTTGATCTGATGCAAAGATTAGCGTGTGACATCCCAAGTATGGCGTGTGAGCGTGTGAAGACAGTCAAAAGAGTGTCTTCACAGATATCTTAAACACCTCATTGGAGCAAGCCATTGTCCCATCATGCCACCATTTTACCTGTGCCAAAGAAATCATCCCCATCATGCTTCAATGACTACCGCCCTGTGGCACTGACACCAATCATCATGACGTGCTTTGAACAACTAGTCATGTCACACATCAAATCCACCCTCCCCCCCACACTGGACCCCTTCCAATTTGCATACCGAGCTAAACAATCCACAGAAGACGCTATCTGCTCTGCCCTCCACCCAGCCCTCACCCATCTGGAAAATGAGGACTCAAATGTGAGAATGCTGTTCATAGACTTCAGTTCAGCATTCAACACCATAATACCACAACAACTCATCTGCAAACTTGACAAACTGGGTCTCAGCACCTCCATCTGCAACTGGCTGCTAGACTTCCTAAGTCAGAAACCACAAGCAGTAAGGGTTGGAAACAGCACCTCAAGCAGCATCACACTGAGCACAGGGGCGCCACAAGGATGTGTGCTCAGTCCTCTGCTCTTCACCCTGCTGACTCACGACTGCACGCCAACCTACAGCTCAAATCACCTGGTGAAGTTTGCAGACGACACAACCCTGGTGGGTCTCATTACTAGGGAATGAGTAAATAAACCGGACTCTGAAATACTCTGATTCACAGTAAAGACTGCACAACCTGCTGCTACCTTATCATCAATGCTGCTACCTTATTTATCAATACTGTTACTCTTTTTTTGAAAGCTGCTATTCTGTATTTTTGATTTTGCACTGAAAAACACTGCTGCCATTATCTGACTTTGCACTCTAATACCATTACCATAGAGAACATCTTAAAGCCTTTTTAGTACCAGTTATTCAAATGCAAGCAAGGCATAAGCCACTGTTTTACCGACAGTCCAGGGCTGTGTGTTGATGTCCCAGACCCGGAGACTCCTCATAAACAGCACATACTGCGTCTAGGGGTTAGGACATGCTTTCTGCTTTCTTGCCTGTCTACTTGTCTGTCTCTAGTGAATAGAATTAGAAGAATAGGGATTATTAGAGTATATTTTCTGTCAAAAATAGATTGTTGTTTTTATGCACTTTCATAGTTTGTTCTGTCCTGTATTGTCTGTTTTATGTATGCAGTGAGAAACGTAATTTCAATTCCTTTGTATGTCTAGTACATGTGAAGAAGTTGACAATAAAACTGACTTTGACTTTGAGTAATATGACTAGTAGCCTAGACCAGCGGCTCCCAACAGGGGTGTCCTGGGCCTCAGTGAGTTCTTTGGTGGTCGCGTCATATTTCATCATTTTTAGCAGTGGGCAATCAGGAGAACTATCAAGTTGCCTTAGTTAATTTTATCCCCTGGCTGACCAAAAAATTGACAAATTTGTAATCCGTCCTCCAGAAAAAAAAGACAGTCTCTCACTGATTTGCCTAATGACCCGAGCACACTGGACCCTTGCAAGTGAGGAAGCTCCAAACATTTCGGGTCGTAGCACTAGCAGTACTGAAAAACTTCAAGATAGTTACCTGAACTATGGTTTTATTCCATTTCCTCGAAGTCCCTGACCGAGCTACTGTGCATTATCTGTACCAAAGTTCTTGCCATCCAAATTAATAAGACATTTGCAGATGACTCAGCCCCAATACTACAACACCATTTTTTAACGCAAGACACCAAAAATGAGATGAGGGACATCACAGCTACCGACAAGAAACTTTAATAGACCACATTTTTCAGTTACAAATGGCTTACTGATGTTTTCCTTAAATATATATATTACATTATGCTTTTATTTGTGCATAAACATATCTAGATATAGTAAACAAGTGATATAGTAAGCGAGGATCAAGTAAGGAGGGAGCGATGAGCAGAAAATGGTAAACCCAGAGCGGAGCTGAAGCCGAGTGATCAGGAAATGCTCTGAGCGCTGAGTGGAAAATCTTCCTGCTCTACTCTACTCTCTCTGGTTTGTAGAAACTTAATACTCATCTATTCTGAGGAGTTATCTATCTATTCTTAAAGTTTGACAGGTTGCACAATGGGTGACCATGGATTTTTTTTTGATAATTCAGATGCTATGGTTGGTAAGTGCTATGCAAAAGTAAATTAAACTAGTGTCCTTATGATCTTTTTGTGTTTAGATCCACACTGGTATGCAGCACCAGATCATATGGCCATGCCAACCCTACTGTGTACCGCTGGAAGAGAAGCTTCTGCCTGAGCTTTTGAAGGAGGCAGGCTATGCTACATACATGGTGGGCAAGTGGCACCTTGGCATGTATCGCAGAGAATGCTTGCCCACTAACCGTGGATTTGACTACTATTTTGGTAGGTGTTTTGGGGAATAAAATTACTTCTTTAATTACTTTTGATAAATTATATGGTATAAACCTACGGATTTTAAAGGAGATATAAAATGTTCAGTTGACCTAAAATTTATTGAAAGGTCATCATTTTGAACATTTGTTGGAGAGCAATTATTGTTTCATAATATATAACCTGGCTCACTAGAATGTAGTGCTGGGCGGCATACCGGTTCGAACAGAAAACCGTTTTTTATTTTTGTTATGATTTTTCATAAATCGGCAACACCAGTTTAAATAGCCCTAAACATTTCCGGAATGCAGGTGCGGTAAATTGTTTCACAGGGGACGTATTGTAACTAGGCCTGGCAAAATCGATTCCTCTTCAGGATTCGGGTTATTCTGAGTCACTCACTCAACTGATCCGGGTTATGCGAGTCACTTGAGTCACCTGAGTCAGTATTGCTAAATCGACAAGAAAACTCCTAGTCCTAGTGTACAATGGTTATTACCACTGCTGGATCTACTAATATGTTTATTATGCTAGGCTACTTATGGGATAATAACATAGCCTTACATTATATAAACTGCTAATAGAAGACAACTAATGATGTTATCAATATTAGGCCTATAGCCGGAGTGACTGTGTTTTCCTGAATTAATAGATTATTATTATTAGTTATTAGGCTATTATTATAATTATTATTAGTAGTAGTAGTATTATTACGCATAGCTATTATTATTATTATAATTATTATAATTATTATTATGTCTCAAACAAACTTTAAACAATATGCACTGAAATATCAATGTTGACCAATAGAGGTCGCTCACACCACAAATGACATTAAAGTTAATAGAAACAGTTCCATACAAGAGATAGGAACACTAACATCAGTAAAATAGAGTAAACTGTGTAAAATGTTTCGTACTGCCTACCGGAACAAATTAACAATTTTATTTTAATACATTACATCTATAGGCTACATGCAGAACATTGTGTTATTTCAGAAGTGAAAAAATGGCGTTTGTTGTGGAGTTGCTTTTCCTAACACGAGGAGAGACTCACCCTCGCTCTAACCGGCTGACTGGACTCAACTCGCGGTTCGCGGTTAATTAGCACGATCCTAGGGACTTGAGATCCATGAGTTCCCGTCTACGAGCTTCGCAGTTTCCGGCTCTGCGGGAAGTTCTTATCTCGGACTGCCTGTGCACATTGTCACTTGTGGAGTTGTGGTTGCCTACGAAATT
>JAGFZM010003955.1:33935-59150 GCA_017657215.1 Limnothrissa miodon
TAGACATACAAAGGAATTGAAATCACGTTTCCCACTGCCCCTTGCGTATTAGACAGACAATAGGACAGAACAAACTATAAGAATGAAATAATGAAATAAGAATGAATAATGAAAGATGTCATAAGAGCTTGTAGTGTGATTGTTTGATCCTTGTTGGTCTAAACGGCAGACCGTTGTGTAGAAATCCAGAATTGTTCTTGGTCCGGCGGACGGAATATAGACATGATATGCATGTCCATAAAGTGTCTTATGTTTGGTAGGAAATAATGCACAATGCATTGTCTGCAGTAGGCTTTTTAGTTTAATTGAAAAAATGTCAAAACATACAGGAAGGAAAAGATCTTGAACATATATCTGCATATTTGATTATAGCAGACATTCTTCAGACACGTCACTAATGCCAACGCTACCAAGTGCCACCTGGTGGTTATTAGGTACATTGCATTGCAGATACCTGCATACAAAAATAACCAGACCCAAGAACAGCTTCTTTCCCACTGCCATCTCTCTCCTGAACTGTAGGAAGTGATGTATAGTAGTCAATTTCTTTACATGTACTAGGAATCAAAATTATCTTTTTCACTGCCAATTGCGTACATTAGACAGACAAAACAGGACAGATTAAACTATAAAAGAGCATAGAAACAACATAAACTATTTTCTGACAGAAAATATACTCTAAACACTATTCTTACCACTAGAGATGCAGTAGACAGACAAGACAGGACAGACAAAACAAGTGCACAGATACAACAGAAAACATGTCCTAACCCCTACTAGCAGTATGTGCTGTTGTGAAGAGTCTCCGGGTCTAGTTTGGTCATTTAAGGTTTGCGCAGGAAGTAGAGGTGCTGCTGAGCTTTCTTTGCCAGTGATGCAGTGTTGGTTGTCCAGATGAGGTCCTCACAGATGTGCACCCCCAGGAATTTGGTGCTGCTCACTCTTTCCACAGCAGCACCCTCGATGGTCAGTGGCAGGTGTTGGGAGTGGCCTCTCTGAAAGTTAACAACAATCTCTGTGGTCTTGCTGATGTTCAGGGGGAGGTTGTTGTTCTTGCACTATGTGGTCAGAAGATCACCAGGGTTGTGTCGACCGCAAACTTCACCAGGTAATTGTAGGTTGGTAAGCAGTCGTGAAGTACTATATGATAGTAGGACTATATGATTAAATGGCTCATGAGTGACATACTGTAAAGGTTCTCTCAGTTGCTTCTATTGCAATTTCTGCAGTTACTATATTTGCAGGATCTAAAACTGGGGGTTGGAGGAAACAAAACTGAAATTAGATTAAATCAAAATTACATGTATTACTCAGATGGCCATCTCCAGTCGTATTACTCCATGGATCCTGCACACTACTACACAAAACCTGCACATTACTATTTAATTCATTTTATTATATTTCTCTTGCACAAATTCTTCTATAGTAATGAATTATGTATAATGTTGAAAAGTGCTTAATGTCTATTGCCTGTTGTCTTGATGTCCCATCATGTGTCTGTAGTACTTCTTGCTTTGAATATATACATGTCTGTATTGCTTGTCTAGAGATAACACCTAGTTTAGTTGCATGTCCCACATATTCAACACTCATAATGGTCAATTATGCTTTTCAGTCTGAGAGCAAAATGTTTGTTGATGTTGCTTTAATATTAATTAATTATTGTGATGTAACCAAATATTTTGAGTAACTCTAAGGGGAAATGTGGTAAAGAGCATAGATTATAATTTTTAACCCCTATGAAAAAATGCAGTATTACTGCTGTGTACTGCTACAGTAAATGCAATATTTTGGACTCAAAAAGTGCTAATACTGCACTTTACTGCTTTTTTTCCCGTTGCACAATGAATTTTTTTCTCGAGCTAAATGGCACCATATATTTGGCAGGATTGTGGATTAATTGGGTCTCAGTTCATGGTTGCAAAAGTGCATTAGGTAATCTACATACTACTACTACTACAACTTGAGGGCTATGGAGTCTGCATATACGGAAGTGAGGTGTAATGGCCTCACGGCCGCTTGATCAAGCAGCCACGGTCAGTTCGGCAGCCACATAACTGTAGTAAATGCAGAGAGAAAACAGTAAATGGACTTATCGATGGTGATCACACCATAAATGCTTTCTTCAGTTCTGCTGCTATAATGGCTGAGATACAATCTATAATCCAGGATCTTCTCCGCCCACAAGCAGAGCTGACTGCCTCACTCTCCTGACTGGAAACACAGGAGAACCAGCTATCACCCCATGATGACCCTGCTCCATGCAACTCTCCCTGGGTGTCTACAGCCAGGATCATTCTTCTGGTCAAACAAAGCGATCACTGCCTCTATTTGACCCCCTCGGGAAAGATGATGATGGTGTTCTGTGTTTGTCCAACCAGTTTGCGCCTCTCGATGACCCCAGTCTTGACCTCGACTTAAGCCCGGAGATTCACATATTGACAGGAACCAGGCCTGGAGCCATATCCGAGAGACGTAAAAAACACTGCTCCATTCACAAATCCAGCTCATCCCAAGATGATTCGCCTTCTGGCTCGAATTCAACACCCGCTAGCAAGCGGCTCTGGCTGTCAGCTTTCATTGCTGATGTCTCCACGGATCTCAGAGCTGCTGTCTTGATTGATCTCCAGGGCCTTCCTGCAGAATCAAGCCCCTATGGCAAGGATCCGCAGTGCCCATGGTCAGCTCATGCTACTGCTGTTCCCACAGATCTCCAGACTGCGGTCTCCATGGATCTCCAGGGCTCCCCTACAGAACCCAGCACCTACACCAAAGATCCACACCACTGTCCTCAGCCAGCCCAACAACTACCTTGAGGCCCGCTCAACTACCGATACTATCACCTGTTTCTCAGAGGACAACAACGCGTGTCAACCCGGAGGCTGTGTCTACTAGCGCAGGCAATAACGTTAACGCTACTCAGGCTGCGAACAGCATAGCGACTAGCCAGTCGCCTTTCTCGAGATACAAACTGCACTGCAAGAACTTCAACGGAGTTCCAGACATTCTGTGCATTAGCGACTCTATTGTTAAATGAATCTCAATTCCTGGTGCCATTACGTACAAGTCTTCCTGGTGGCAAGGTGAAAAACTTTATCAAAATGGTCACACTGCTCATGGAATGCCACCCTTCAGTTCACACGGTGATTGTCCACGCAGGTACGTGTGACGTCGTGGCAAGACAATCAACTTAACTGCAAGAGGAGCTTGAATGGTTGACGTCTACCGTTTAAAGGCTAGGCAGAGCATGCATTCTGTCTGGGCCCATTCCAACACTAAAACACGGCAATGAGCGCTTTAGACTCCAAAACTTTTGTATAGCAACCGGACAAGGCTACATAAATAACCTAGACTCATTCTGGTCAAGATCAGAATTATACAGAATCGATGGCCTCAATTCAAACAGAAAGGGGACCTCACAGCTGATCTCAATCTTTATACAATTCATTGCTTTTAGTATACCCCTCAAGTATGACTGACTATATGAAAATAATGAGTACCTAAAGGTGTCCCCAACCCACCCTCACCCCCCTAAACGATCCATCCGTGTCGTAATTGGCTATAGAAAATCCCGGATGAGAACGGTGCATAGAGCGTATCCTTTATCCCTTATTATAATATTTAACTTCACTGTATGCTTGTTTGGGAACTTTCAAACATTCGAGTACCTCTTCGAGCAACTCAGAACATTCTTGTCCTATTTATCTACAGACCTCCCAAACACAACGCAGACTTTCTTTTAGAATTCTCTGAATTTATATCCATGACAATAGTTAAATATGACAAAATACTGCTACTTGGAGACTAATCTGCACGTAAATTATTTTATTGACCACAAAGCAATGGATTTTATGGACTTGTTAAATTGTCTGAACTTCACCCAACTTGTGAAAGACTCCACGCACACCCAAGGCAACATGCTGGATCTAGTTCTGATAAGGGGGATAGACACAAATGCTCTGTCAGTAGAATACGGTCTCAGATCATGCATGCATTCTCTTTTCTGTCCCGGTTCTGATAGTGCAATGCACAAGTAACGTTGCATGGATATGCCCACATATACAGTACTTACCGTCGCATTGACAATGACGCAAATCTGTGCCATGGACCTGACGTAACCTTGAGTGGAAATGGCGGGAATCCAGACTAGAAGCAGATCTTTTTGCATGGACTGATAGTTTTAAAATCTACAAAAGCTCCCTTTTCGCTGCAAGAACAGCATATTTCTTGAACCTTATCAATTCCAATAAAGACAACCCACGGTTCCTGTTTAATACTGTCAGCCAACTCACACGACCACATGTTCCTGTATCTAGCACAGAATTCACCGCTGACGACTTAATGACTTTTTTCATGTCAAAAATCCACTTGATTAGGGACAAAACTTCCACAATTCCAGATGTTTTGAATACAGAGGACCAAAGTTTATCTCTCATTCCCAGTTTCATTCTCTCACAGTTTGAATCGATCTCCTAGGAGTTGGATCTAATACCATCTACTCTTTTTAAAGAACTGCTCCCTATTTGAAGTGGCTCCTCCCTTCTGCCTTCTCTAAATACAACAACATAATAGAAAACACAACAGCAAATCAAAAAATACAACTGCAAGTCAAAAAACACAACCACAAATCAAAAAAGACTACAGAAAATTAAAAAAACACAACCGCAAATTTAAAAACAGTACAAATTCAAAACGCAACTACAAATTCAGAATCGCAACAGCAAAACAGAAAACACAACGGCAAAATAGAAAACAACGGCAAATAAGAAAACACAACGGCAAAACAGAAAACGGGAAGGGTAGGTCTCTTCTCATAATGTCAATCAGAAAGTGGCAAACAATCAGGTAACTGTGTGTCTTGATGGTGGCCGGAGTAAGAAAAAATTGCAAACAATATGGCAGCACCCTATGGACAGCAGTTTGTATTTAATCATATCCGATTGTGTTTAAAGGAGTCAGAGAACACATTTTTTCACCATCAGAAATATTGTTCTTTGAGGCTCAATTATAGTGTATGCAAATTTGTTCGTATGAAAGTGACCCAGGAGCACTGCTAGAGCGTAATTTACAGGCTCATTTAAAAGGGTTAGAATGAAACGATTCGTAATTCCTGCCTCCCCTGGCAAATTCATGAAGCAACAGGCATGGGCGCGCGTAATGTAGGCTTGGAGAGGCTAAGCCTCCCCAAAATGAATGCTGGGAAATCGTGAAAATAGCGTACATGATGTGTGTATATTTTTATAGATGATTTCAGTTTGAACGCAGCAGCCGCAGCAGTAGAAGCTGCGTCCAGTGATGGTAGAACCTTGTGAAAGATAATGAACAGCCCTCTCTCTCTACAACCTGTGCCGTATATTTATGACAAGTTGGGAGTGAGTAGCCTACGCGTTACCATATCATGATAGACAGAGTCAGATCACGGTAGTTTTAGGCCAAAAACAAAAATAGCCAATCAACCGCTGGTAGCCGCTCTAGCGCAGAATTTTAAAAATGTAGGCTAGTCTCATATTAGCATGGATATACGGTAGTTTTTCCAAAAGAAAGAAAAAGAAAAACATCACATTTCTGCAGCCAGCACAATTCTCTTCCCCCACCCCCATCTCTCCTTATAGCACCGAAGTCCAAAGACAGGGAAGAGAGAGAGACAGACGGACAAATGACAGCCCGCTAACTGATTTCAATTGAATTTGAATTGTTCTTAAATAAAAAATAAAGTTTGATTTTGAAATAAGTCTTGTTTTGGTTATTATTGATCATTATAATTGCGGATATTATTCTTTCTGAGACTCTTGCCAATGGTTAATTATAATCTAATGGCCAGCAGTTCCGTCCTTGCACTGTGTATAAAAGTTGGTCACGCAGCCTCCCCAAACGTCAGGACCACCCGCCGCCCATGGCAACAGGGGATTAGACCAGAGACGGTTCCAAACTATCTTTGATTGGACTATGTAAATTAAGGAGGTGTATCTTAGTGCTGCCAACGTCAAGAGCCACCTCGTTTCAGATTAGCCTGTTTCAGCCCGGCCATTTCTAGCTTGAAAGTTACATATAGAACGAGGCGGTAGACAGTGTTAAAGTTTTGCTGTGTTCCATTGGATACCTTAAGCTTCCTAGATTCAACAATAACTAGGTAAATGCGGTTTGACATTCTATCAGCTCTTTAATATGACACACAAACGTTATTGAGACAAATAGAACATTATAGGTTAGAAAATTAAGCATTCCAATGTAAGTTAGCTGAATGCTACACGTAGACAACGTTGCATCCACTAAGCTGTAGTAATTTTTATATACACGTACATATTGGGGCAATGATGGCAGAGGTGCCGTTCGGCAACCGGAGGGTTGCAGATTCAAACCCCGCTCCATCTGACCCCATCAAAGTATCTTTGAGCAAGATTCTGAACCCCAATTGCTGAGTGGCAAGATGGTACCTTGCATGGCAGCCTCTGCCACTAGTGTGTGAGTGCATGTAGATATGTATTTATATGGGCACAGTCACAGGCTCAGCCATAGACTGTATGGCTCAGCTTTCTAAACATTTTAGGATAGCCTATGAGCTGTTGACATTCTCTCCCATTTGATGTCCAATCAGAAGCAAGACATTTTGAGAAGAGACCTACCCTGTCCGTTTTCTGTTTTGCCGATGTGTTTTCTTACTTGCCGTTGTGTTTTTTCTTTTGCCGTTGTGTTTTCTGGTCTGCTGTTGTGTTTTCTCTTTTGCCATTGTGTTTTCTGTTTTGCTGTGGTGATTCTGAATTTGCAGTTGCGTTTTCTGTTTTGCTGTGGTGATTCTGAATTTGCAGTTGTGTTGTACTGTTTTTTATGTGCGTTTTTTTTTTTCAATTTGCTGTAGTGTTTTTTTATTCGCGGCCGTGTTTTTTAACTTGCAGTTGTATTTTTTGATTTGCTGTTGCGTTTTTTAATTTGCTGTTGTGTTTTGTATTATGTTGTTGTGTTTTGATCTTCAGGGCCACCGTACTTCTCCTCATTAATAAGTCACTCACACTTTGCATTGTACCGATGGCATTCAAGTCAGATATGATCAAACCATTACTTAAAGCCACTATGTGTAGGATTTATCTTCTATTTATCTTCGTCTTTTATTAAAAATATATTTTTATTTTAAAAATATAATGTAAAACGATGGTAATTATCTCCATGAATAAATTGTAGTGTTCCCGTAAACTTGGTAATTTCCATTTATATATAGATTTGGTTGGGTACCAAATGAGAGTATCCACTTTGCGCCGCCATTTTCAAAATGAGGACCATGGGAAATGAGGACCGTGGGAAGGGGAGGGCTAATACATTTTTTTCAAACGTGTGCAGTATACCACTTCGCCGATAGATGGGAGAAATTCTCATACGAAAAAAATTAAACTTACACATAGTGGGTTTAAAAGCCAAATATGGTCCTGCAGAACTACAGACCAGTCTCCAACCTGCCTTTTTTGTCCAAGGTGCCTGAGAGGGCTGTTGTGGAGCAACTTACAGCCAATTTGTCCCAAAATCTATTATATGAAAAATTTCAGTCTGGTTTCCGGTCCAGTCACTCGACAGAATCAGCTCTAACCAGAATTACAAGTGACTTACTACTTGCAAGTGACGCTGGCCAAGTATTCTTTCTGCATCTTCTCGACCTGAGTGCTGCTTTCGACACCATTGACCACGGCATATTCCTTAGTCGCCTTGAAAACTTGGACTTAGAGGGTCAGTCTACTCCTGGTTTTATTCTTATTTATCTGACAGAACCTAGAGTGTAATTTTAATAACACCAAATCCAAACAGTGTGATGTAAACTTCGACATCCCGCAGGGGTCAGTTCTGGGCCCCATCCTTTTCTCCCTATATATGCTGCTATTAGGCACTCTAATTATGTATTTTGAAGTAAACTTTAATTGTTTCGCTGACGACACACAATTATGTCCCTATACACCACAATGACCACTCTAATATCCTTAACCTGTTAAGGCACGCCCCTATTTTTCCTATTTTTCAAAAAAACAGCATACCCAAATTAAAAGCTTGACAGTTCCTACATAGTTTTAGACTCAGGGATGTGCCATATACCATTGGAAAGATGACACCCTCAAGTTTTTTCTAGAAGAATATGTATGTTTCTGTGACATATGGACACAGAGTTACAGAGATTGGAACTAAGTTTTTTTTCTGTTCATTTCAAATGTCTATAAACTAACTAAGATATGAAGGTACCATCCATATGATACCCCCAAATCAAAAAATCTAAGCCCTAACTCCATCTCTCAGCTTGTTACACAAAAAATTTGAAGTCACAAACTTGCTTGTCTGAAATTAAGAAATGGATGTCTAGGAACTGTCAGTGAAAATTGATGGCTGGAAACTTTTCAGCCCCATGTCAAAGCTGTCACTAGAACTGCATACTCCCATCTAGGCAATATTGCCAAGATTAGATCCATGTTATCACTTCATGATGCTGAAACACTGGTTCACGCTTTTGTACCATCAAGGCTAGACTACTGTAACACCCTTTTCTCTGGCCTTCCAGCAAGCACGACACAAAGCCTTCAGCTTCTCCGAAACACAGCAGCGAGAGTCTTAATAAGACTTAAGAAATGTTGTCACATTACACCTGTTTTAGCTGCTCTTCACTGGCTTACAAGGCTATAAACAGTCTCGCCCCTGCCTATCTAAGTGAGCTTCTTAAGCCATATGTACCAGCATGCACATTACGCTCTATGAATGCTGTTCTTCTGACTGTTCCACGCGTAAAAAAGAAAACAGCAGGGCATAGGTCCTTTGCTTTCCGTGCTCCCACTCTCTGGAATAGCCTTCCACTGTATGTCAGAGAGGCTGGTTTTCTGAACATTTTTAAATCTAGACTGAAAACGTATCTTTTCTCTCAACACTGTGGTCAGTCATCAGCTACCTGATCTCCTGGTCTATTGACCTCATTTGATCATTGTTTTTATTTATTTACTTATTTATTCATTATATTTATGTTGATTTATTGTTTTATTTAGGCTATTTATTTGTTGTTTAAAAATGCTTGGTTTTACCTACAGTAAAAATCAACGTGTGTTTTTATTTCTGTTTGATAATGCTTGGTTTTACCTACTGTACAAATTAATGTGTGTTTTTATTTTTGTTCAATGTTATTGGGGGTATACTCCTACCCCTAACTATGCATGTTGTTGAAGTGTCTTGAGAACGTGGTCATAGTGATATTACACTATAAACAAAAATAAATTATGCACTTTTTTGTAGGAATGAAAGTCAGTCACTGAGGGGATAATAACTTTATATCACTTGTATTATGTCACCCATAATACTGACCAAGTTACAGCATATGCATTGTGTTTCTTACACTTCTGTTACAGATAATGGAGGACAGACTTTGGCGGGGGGTAGCAACTGGCCTTTGCGTGGTCGAAAATGGTCTTTGTGGGAAGGGGGCGTGCGTGCCATTGGCTTTGTTAGTAGTCCCCTGCTGGAGAAACCTGGTTCAACTAGCCGTGAGCTCATTCATATTTCTGACTGGTTGCCTACACTGGTGAACCTGGCTGGTGGATCAACCAGTGGCATTAAAAACCTTGATGGCTTTGATGTTTGGAAAACTCTCAGGTATGTTGGACAATACTGGCCAGTGTTGGACAATATGCACACCTACACTGAATTCAATTAAATGTATTAATACAACACCTTTTACAATAGTAATGACAGCAAACAGCAAAGAGCACCCGTGAGTGGGGCAATGTAAAACTTTGTCATGTTTAGTTTCAGAATAATTTTAAGTATGACAGACAGCAATGGGTCCATTGTGTTATCTGTGTTATCACTGTGTCATCACTAACAATGGTGAGGGGGGGGGGGGGGAGTGGAATTGCTTTAAGTCTACATTTTAAGGTAATTGTACTTTTTCATATTATTGTCTCAGCCTGTAGAGGGAGAACAGTCTTTATTAAAGGAGGATGGGGGTTGAAAGTTTTAGATTAGATTAGATTCAACTTTATTGTCATTCCACATGTATAAATACAGGGTAATGAAATGCAGTTTAGCATCTAATCAGAAGTGCAAAGAGCAGCAACTGCAAAATATACAATATAATAGTTTAAGAGTATGTACAGTGAATACTCTATGGAGTATGGAGCTGTAGAATAAACAATGTGTATGTACAATGTGTATGTATAATAATATATACATATACATACATATCAGAAGTGCAAAGAGCAGCAAGTGAAGAAAATAAAGTATAGACTGTATGGACAATACACAGTTAAAAGCAGTATTTACAGTTAAGAGCAGTGGTATACAGTTATGTGCAAATGAGAGAAGTAGAAGGAGGTGCATAATTTAGCAGTATGTTTAAGTGTGGTAGTAGGTATACTGTGAATTCAGTAAATATAAATAAACAGTAGTGAAGGTATTACCTAGAGCTGGTATACAGATTGCAATGAATCTGGGGGGTGGGGTTTGCTGCTAGTTTTATTCTGGAGGCTTCTGTAGCTCCTTCTGGAAGGCAGGAGCTGGAACAGTTTGTTGGCTGGGTGAAAGGAGTCCCAATTTTGTCCTGAGTCAAATATCTGGGAAATTTAGAATCACCTATCATTTTAAGAATGCTGTGAACCCACTACAGACATGTCCTTTTGTAGACATCCTCAATGGCAGGAAGTGGTGTGTTTATCATATTTTGCGCAGTTTTGACTACCCACTGCTGCAGTGCCCTGATTTGCCACAAAATCACCCTATAACAGATTGAAAAATTGAAACACTGGGTGTTTTTATGAGCTGTTACAGTAAAAAATGCAAGTAGACTTTTTTATGCTTAAATTATTAAAAACTTTGTGAGAACTTATACCAGTTAAGTCTTGTAACACAAAAATACTTAACTAGCCAAAATACCCGGCGTTGCCTGGGTCAACTTCTTACAAAGCAATTCACAATGATTTTTCCAATTCAATTAATTCACCCAATTTTCATTCATACAATTCATACAATTTTTTTCATGTAATTACAATTGAACAATATAATAGATACAATTAAATACATTTGAAAAAAAAAAGTGTAATTGTTGAAACTCACATTATAACAGATTTATTTCATAAAAAAGGTGATAAATCAGTTAATATATCTACCCCTGTAACATGCCCATATGTCCTTGAACAGGCGCCTCAGTGTACCCCTGTGATTCGTTCTTGTTTCTGCTTAGTGATGACCTTACTTGCAGGTCGGATATATTTGTAGATTATTGGAAGATGTCGGTCCTTTGTTTAGTTTTTGACCAATTTAAGGATGGATCAGGGGCTTCACCTCAATCTTGCTGAAGGTCTATGAGGGTCTCCTCCAGGTATGGCCTCATTGACAATGTCCAAACGTAAGAAACGAAACAATAATTATTGCATTAAAATCCAACCTGTATTTTGTTTTAACCATAGCAAAGGGATGGCCTCTCCAAGACTTGAGATACTTCATAACATTGATCCACTTTATGTGGATGTTGCACCTTGTAAGTATTGCATGAGGATTAAGCTTTGTAATTGTTACTGTATGCGTGTTTGTTTAAATCTATATAAGTGCAAGGGACGTTTGTCAGTGTGCCAGTGTGTGTGTGTCTTGAACCATGTATGTGATTGACCTCATAGTATGTGTTGTACACAGTATGTGTTGTCATTCTTGAAAGTTGGACTAAGATCACATTTAGCAAAAAATTAAGATCACTTTCAGTGACTTTTTTTTTTTATTTGACCATGTATGTGCAAATAGACTGAACAACAGTGTTGCTTGGAAATATGTAAACCAGGTACAGAGACATTGGCAGACCTTGGCCCATCCGCTTGTAAGTCACTTGTAATTGTATTAGTTAACTGGTAACATGGTGCTTGTTATTGTGAATAAGCTGCTTGTATGCTACAACAGTTTACATGGTGCTTGTTATTGTTAATAAGCTGCATGTATGTTACTTAAAATTGTTAATGTGGTGCTTGTTATTGTTAATAAGCTGCTTGTATGTTACTTACAATAGTTAACATTGCGCATGTTATTGTGGACTTGCCCTAATGGCAAGGCCACTATTTTTGTGGACTTTCCCTAATGTCAAGGCCACTACTGTTCTTCTTAAGTTTCTTATTATTTTTTGTCTGACTACTCCTCCTAGGGCTTTTGAGATAGAGACACCGTTACAACTCTGAAACGTCCGACCTGATCTCGAACGGTGTGCTTACATTCAGCTTTTTGATATCTCGTTTGTCCGTAATGCCTGTTTTCCTGTCGTTTTTTTGCCCATTGAAAATGAATGGTAGAATGTTGGAGTGATGATAGGCTGCTAAAGTGAGACTATGCACATCAGCCCGCAGAGCCATCACGGACAGTCTACACGCGGACTCTGCATGCACTGTGTGTCAGTGCTCCTGCATTTGCCACACAGCCTCTAGGCTCTCAGGGTACCCCCGCTACTCAGACTCTGCATGCACTGTGTGTCAGTGCTCCTGCGTTTACCACACAACTCTCTGTTGCACTTTTTGTGCCACGATAGCCCAGTCCATTTGCCCGAGGGCCTTCATGGTCACCATCGATCTCCAGGATGCCTATTTTCATATAGGCATAGTTCCTAGGCACAGGCGCTTCCTATGCTTCGCCTTCAAAGGCAATGCGTACAAGTACGCAGCCCTGCCGTTCGACCAGTCTCTGGCACCCAGGTGCTTCACCAAATGCGTGGACACGGCGATCGCCCCCCTCCGCGCACAGGGTGTCAGGCTCTTGAACTATTTGGATGATTAAATGCTGCTGGCGGAGTGCAGACAGCTCCTCTCATCCCACATCCGCCTGGTGTTGCGTCACCTACACATGTTGGGGCTTCGAGGAGGTTGAGTTTCTTGGCGTGAGGCTCAACTCTTCCTCAATGAGAGCTACACTCACCAGCAAGCGGCAGGATGTCATCAGGTCATGTCTACGCCACTTCAGACTAGGCGTCTGCGTCACGGCCAGGCAGTGTCTCAGGTTGACAGGACACCTGTGTGCGGCTGGAAATCCGTTCCAATCGGCCTACGCCCGCTACAGTACAGCTTAGCTGAACTGGGTGACACAGACGGCACGCTCGGCACAGTGTGCCACAGACACGTAGTGGCCACAGACACGTAGTGACCACAGACGTGTACATGAGGGGCTGGGGCACCGTATGCTAGAGCTTCTTCTTCTGTGCACTCAGAGGAGAAGACGTTTTTATTCGCACAGACAACACCGCGGTGGTTGCTACATAAATCGCTAGGGCGGCGTACGGTCTCAGGACCTATTGCGTCTGGCGTCCAAAGTCCTCAGGTGGGCGTCTCAGCACTTCTTGTCAGTCAGAGCAGCCCATCCACCAGGCATGCAGAACACGGGTGCAGACCTTCTCTCACGGGGCACTCTGTGCGCTTTGGACTGGCACCTCAGCCCAGCAGTAGTGCGCCAGCTTTGGACCTGGTTTGGACAGGCCCAAGTGGACCTGTTTGCGTCGAGAGAGAACACGCGTTGTCCCTTGTGGTTTTTGCTGGGGTCTGACGACCCCACGCTAGGCGCAGACGCACTGTTGCATCAGTGGCCGCAGGTCCTGTTCTATGCGTTTCCCCCACTCCCTCTCCTGCACCAAGTTCTGGCCAGGATCAAGACGGGGGCCCACAGAGCGATTCTGATCGCTCCTCACTGGCCATCACAGAGCTGGTTAGCGGACCTGGTCGCGATGCTGGACGGTCAGCCTTGGACCTTGCCAGTGCATACCGACCTCCTCTCGCAGGCGAGCGGGGCCGTTTGCCACCCTCGTCCAGAGGCTTGGCGGCTAACAGCCTGGTCCCTGAACAGAGACGTCTCCTAGAGCATGGGCTATCCACCGCAGAGGTGGAGACCATCCAGAGCGCTAGGGCCTCTTCTACTAGGTCTCTCTAAACCCTCAAGTGGCGTGTATTTAGTGCATGGTGCGCTGACAGGGGCTACGACTCCCTTGTCTGTCCCATAGGCAATGTGCTTGCGCTGGTTTCTGTCAAGCGTGTCGGTGACCTGAAAGCCTTTTCTATCTGTCCTGACTGTTTGGAATTTGCGCAGGGAGACGTGAGAGTTACGCTGCACCCTAATCCTTTCCCTCACCCTAAGGTGCTCTTGTCAGACCGCCGCTCAAGAGCTCTCTGCTCTGCCCAAGACGGGTGGTTCTGTGCCTGTCACTCTGTGCCCTGTCAGAGCACTATGTGCCTATCTGACCTGCACACAAGGCATTAGACAGACCAATCAGTTGTTTATCTGTCATGGCAAACACACCGGGCTCTGTCCACCCAGCACTTGTCTCACTGGCTCGCACATGGGGCTGCGGGTGTTTCCCCCCGCCCTCGCATGTTAGAGCTCATTCTACCCGTGGGGTAGCTGCCTCTTCTGCCTTTTGGAAGGGCGTCCCCATGCAGGATATTTGCAGGAGTGCTTTATGGGCCTCTAGCAATACGTTTGCACGCTTTTACGCGCTGGACGTCACCAGGCCTGGTGTAGCCAAGAGCGTGCTCTCTGCTCTTGTGACAAAACACAAATGCAAACACCTAATGAAGCTGGCCTGTGTTGATCACTTTTAAGTGTCCCACTGGAAACTTCCGTTTTGTTCGGAGTTTCAGGGTGTGTTTTCTGATCTGCATGTGTTTTGAGTTTGGGGTGTGTTTTCAAATCTGCATGTGTTTTGAGTTTCAGAGCGCGTTTCTGAAATGCAGCACGTTTTCTAAATGATGTTCACGTGTTGTCATATTAAGATGAAGATGTTTTCCTAAGTCGTTTGTGTTTTGTTGATTTGCATTTGTGTTTTGTCAATTTGCATGTGTTTTGTTGATTTGCATGTGTTTTCATAAGTTGCACGTCGTTTGCACCTGTCGGCCACCGTAGTCCGCCTCTAATGACAGGAGACGAGTCTTACGCTCTGGCCATTACATGGCCTGGCTTGGCCGAGCGCGTGCTCTGAGCTCCTCTCGGCCTTGTGTGTGAGGTTACTTGAGGCTTGGTTGTAGTGATCCATTCATTATGTTTCGGGAACGAATGAAGGAGAATGTTACGGGTATGAATGTACGCCGCGGGCCTCAAGTCGTCACTGCTTGTGCATGGCGAAAAGGACGTGATCAAGCGAGTGCACAGCTTAAGTAAGCTCGCTGACGTCATGGTGAGCTGGGTGTGAGCTCCACGCCCGTGACGTGCGCGCACACTGCCCTTTTTCAAGGGTTGGTTATAAATTCATTCTGCAAAGTAGGGAATAATATGCATTATCCATTCATTATGTTTCAGTCTCTCTCAAAGAACCGAGGATACATTCGTATCCATAGCATTATCTAATCTGTGATCATATAATTATTTCAGTAAATGTTCATGTGAATGACAAATACAAGTACCAAACCATATTATTTGTCTGCGTCATTGTGTCTTTGTGGCTTGTGGCATTTGCTGATTGTGACTGAATGTATCCTATCTCCTTTCCCCCTCAGAGACCACATACACTCCTACACACACAAACATCTACACGTGCCTCATACATTGTTCAATAAATATCTGAACTGTGGATCTCAAGTGTGTCTGGACTGTGTTCTCATTGACACCCCCACTGGTCTCACGGCAGCTTCCCTTTCACCTGGTCAAAATCTGTATTGGTCCTTTTCTTGACTGGAGTTAGAAAAGTTAGGGGGCCCTAAAACTTTTATTGCAAAGGTGCTCCTCCTACATGCACAAGCATCTTTCTGTAAAAAAAAAGGCTTTAAGGGATTACACTGATTTCTGTACAGTCTTTTTACCACCCTCAGATAGATAACCCATTAGTCTCGAGGTGGTAATATTTATTTATATGGTGGTAATACTTTTTTTTTGTCCACACTGAAGAGTCAAAAACTAGAGTGACCAAATACAAACGAACGGCCACCATTTTGTGCTATAAAAAACACTACAAACTAATCCAAACTTTTGATAAGGTTTGTTAGATGACAAAACCCAAATGAAACTCAACTATAATACCCTCATCAGCTCATCCACCTCCTAATCAGCGGCCAGCCTCACCTGAGTACTGATCACCCAATTACACCTGTTGATTGTTATCACCAGTCCTTGCACCACCTCTATATAAGTGGAACACTGTATCATTCTTGGTCAGGTGCAGTTTTTCAAAATTACTTAATTTTTTCATATAAAATGCACTCACTGAGGATTTTATATTTGTCCAAGGTTTATCTGATTATTTTAGTTAATTTGCCGGTATTTGCATATTAAGATGCATATAAAATATGTTTCATGTGTCTTTTCAGGTTCAAGTGATTCTGGGCTGATGTTGCCTCTAGATTTTGCTCTTCATAGGACTTCACCCGTCATCTCCAGATGGAACCAATCCAACGGTTTTGACATTCACATTCATGCTGCCATCCGCTATAAAGAGTGGAAGCTACTGACAGGTTACCCAGGTAAAATCATATGAAAGCAAAAAATATTTATAAATCAGTTGCATTTGCATTTTCAGGCATTTTTGAGTAAAACTTGGCAAACTAAAATACTAAAGGTATTTTTTTAGTTTACCTTTGTAGTACTGCATCCCCATTTTCTCTGTGCAATAAAATATGAATAAAATTTGAAAATGAATAAAATAATCAGTATAAATATTTCTGCCAGTTGTAATGTCATACACTATCGCAATATCATGGTTCTTATTGTCACAGTTTACCGTACTGGACAAGATTTGGAGGATTCAACTGGGTTGCAGTATAACAAAATAATTTATTACAAAACACTATATTTACAGAATAGTAGTACTACCAAAAATGAACAACAATGAATAATAACAACCAGAGCTGTGCCCCCAGCCAGCGTTAGGCCTGCGGTCGGACAGGCACTGAAACACCGGTCCCTTGGTGTAGGCCAACCAGCAGCAAGCCACGCCCCCTCACCGAGCTCCACCTGTTGGGACAAGACAGAGGGACACCTGGTGCCCTGGTGGAGCTCTGCACTGCTATATAAAAGAGAACCCACGGCAAGGCCGTGACATTATATTGCCAGATTTCAGACAACCTCCTCTTTCCTAGTGTGAAAAGGCATTTGTACTGGCATGCTTCCAATGGTGAGATCTGCAAAAATGTAAAAAAAAAAAATAATAATAATATATATATATATTTTAGTGGTGGGCCGTTAATCGGCGTTAACGTGCAGCGGTAATGTGAGACTCTTGTCGCACGATGACAAAAAAATATTGCTGTTAAATCTTTTCTCACAGTTGGGTTGGGAGCTGTGTACTGCACAAGCTATGAAAACTTTCATTTTGATGTTTTAGCGCGGCAAAAATGACTTTTCAAACCTGTGTAGCCTATGACTAATGAAAATCAAACGTAATGTGCTGAAATGGATGCAGCTATGAAGTCTTCACGTTAGCGGGCTACTTGGTGTCCAGCTTCCACTACACCAACACCACAGAACGCAAACCTCTGCAGAACCCTAAAACTTCTCCGGTGAATTTTGGCATTTAAACTATCAGTAATTCATTACAGTTTGACTACTGCAGTAGCCTACCTACAGGACCTATCCTGCATTACCAATATTTTGCGCAGAAAAACTACACTCAACAAAAATTTAACACCTTTGTTTCTGCTCCGATTTTTCATGAGGTGGACTTAAAGATCTAAAATTCATTCCAGATACAGAATATTACCATTTCTCTCAGGTGAACGCACACATTTCTCTGTGTGAAAGCACAAGCATCTTAGGTGACGCGTCAAAACCGCAATTTGTATCCAATGTCATTTTGTGTGCAGATTCAGTTTGCCCATGTTATGCCTAGGGAAGGTCTGTCACTTGCAAATAATTTTGCTAGGCTATATTTAGTTCGTAGCCTATTCTCCTAGAGACGGCTTCGTACAGTATGACTCAGAATTAATGTTTAGTAAGTCTATTTTGCGCATTGATCTGTTGTGAAACACTCCAAAAAATTCCCACAGTACTGATGTCAGTCATTACGATAATGACAAGTGTAGATTATTGGCTAATGGGAAGTTAAGTAGTCCAACAGAATTGAAGACACAGTTTGTGCTTCTCCCTAGAGAATCTGGATGAGTGGGGAGAAAAAAGTAAAGTAACGAGTAGTCTATTCACTGTTTAAAATGAGTAATGAGTAAAGTAGGCTAATTTAGTTCTAATTCAAAACAATAACTAAAGTAACCAGTTACTTTTTTGAGTAACTTCCCCAACACTGGACACCAACCATTTCAATTTTATAGAACGTTATTGTTTTATAGGAAAAAATTTGAATGTTTCACCACAGGACAGCAGTTAACTTAAACGTAACTCTCGCGTGATTTGTTTATTTGCCCATTTTTAAAATGGCAACTGGAAGTAAGATAAGGAAAGTTGGCAGCGAAGGCCGCAGTTTCCAGGACAAGTGGAAATCTGAATACTTTTTCGCTGAGTTATGAAACAACTGTGTCTGTCTAATTTGCCAAAAGACTGTGGCTGTGTTCAAGGAGTTCAATATAAAGAGGCACTACCAGACAAAGCATGCTAACTGGGAATGAACGGCATGAAGAATTGAAGCAATTGGAAGCTGGTTTAACAGCACATCAATGCTTTTTCACAAGAGTCAGTGAGTCAAATGAAAATTCCACAAAGGCAAGCTATGAGGTGGCAACGCTAAATTGCCCAGAACTGCAAACCTTTTCCAGAGGGTACATTTATCAAAGACTGTGTGATGAAAATGTTTGGAGAACATTTGTCTTGAAAACAAACAACAGTTTGCCAATCTATAGTCTGGCCATCTATAATAGTCTGGCTCGTAGCACTGTGTCACGAATGATTGAAGAAGTTTAATGTGATATTAAGAGACAATTGCAGGCAAAAGGAGTGGAGTTTTCATTTTTCTCGTTAGCCAGTGACAAAAGCACAGATGCATCTGACACTGCTCTATTACCGATTTTTTTGAGAGAAGTGGACAGTGAAATGAATGTGAGTGAATAGCTACTTGACCTCCAGACCCTCAAGGAGCAAACAAGATGGACAGATTTATTTGCTTCTGTTTGTTCTGCTGTAGATGACATCAAACTACAGTGGAATAAAATCACAGGGATTATTACCGATGGTGCACCTGCCATGATTGGCGAGCACAGTGGATTATCAACCCTAGTTTGTAAGAAAGTCAGTGAAGAAGGAGGTGTGAAACTCCATTGTATCATCCACTAACAAGTTCTATGTGCCAAAACATTTGAAATATGATCATGTAATGAAACCGGTAATAAAGGCTAATTATATTCGCTCCAAATCCCTGTACCAGTGCCAGTTTCAACAGTTTCTACTAGACATCCACGCTGAATACGGAGATGTTGTGTATCACACAGATGTAAGATGGCTCTGCACTTCAGCGTTTCTACTCAAGCAGGAAATTGGACAATTCTTGGTAAAAAAAAAAAAAAAAGGACAACCGATGCCAGAACTAACCGATCCTTTTTGGCTGGCTGGTTTTAGATTTTTAGTTGACATGACCCGACATCTGAACGCCCTAAACACGAGCCTTCGGAGGCAAAATGCAGTGATAGCCAACTGTATTCACATATCATGGCCTTTCAGACCAAGCTGCTACTTTTCCAAAGCCACCTGTCACAAACACAGCCCAATACCACACATTTTCAATCTCTGCAAGAAACAATGACCAGTTTTCCAGCACACAATATCGGTGCGCAAATGAGGAAGTATGTTGCAAACATCTCATCTCTGGCTAAGGAGTTTCAGCGGTGTTTCAGGGATTTTTCATCTATTGAAAAGGAGAACGCTTTTTCTCTCTCCTTTTTCGGTGGATCCCAGTGACGTTCCAGCCCAAGTGCAGTTGGATTTCATTGAGCTACAGTGTGAAACGACATGCCGCACAACAGCCGGCACCAACAACTCCCGTTTGTGAACTTTTACCAGCAGGTTCAAAGAGATTCAAATGTTTGCAAAGAAAATGCTGAGCTTGTTTGGCTCGTCATATTTGTGTGAGATGACAATCTCACTTATGAACATAAACAAGAGCCATGTGAGGACAAGACTAAGTGACTTCCACCTGCGTGACATTTTGCGCATTAAAACCACCTCTTTTTAGCCAGACCTGCCCCATTTACAGTACTGTAGTCTAGATCTCAGTATCACCCTTCTCATTAATGCAAACATGTTACTTGTTAATTCTGTTGAATAAAGGCTTGTGTTTGAGTCACATTTCTAAAAATACTTAATTTGCATTCAATTTTTTTTTATTTTAACAAATCTATCCAAATCAGGTAGTTATCGGATATATCTAGCAGCAAACATCATAGTAAAACAAAGCAAAATAAAAGGAAATACAAAAATGTAAAATTCATGCTGGCCTGCATGACAATTTTTCATGTCATTGTGGCCCTTGAGCAAAAAAGATTGGGCACTAGAAAAACAGATATTCCTGAGGTGACCATTAAGTGACATCTGTTTGTTTTTATGAATCCCTCTTGCAGGTTGCCCTCTTTGGTTTCCTAAACCAGGATCAGCATATAATCCCCAACGATTTCCTTGGTTCCCATATTCAAAACCAGCAATTCGATTGTATAACGTGGAAAAAGACCCGGAAGAGCGGGATGAGGTGTCCACACTCAACCCTAAGGTTGTAGATTTCCTTCTCCGTCGTCTTCAGCACTATCAGCGCGAGGCCAAACCTATTGTTTTCCCAGAGGATGATCCCAAATGTGACCCTGGACCCAAGGGAGCCTGGGGACCCTGGACCTAAGTGTGATGTCACATGTGATGTGAATGTTTGGGAAGTCTACTGTACATGATGATGTCTTTTAAATGTTCTTACATAGCACAACCCCATTTCCAAACAGTATAATAGATGAGGAAATTATGAGGATATAGGCAAAATGCCCTAGGGAGAAAAGAGGCAAAAGTGTATCCATTCATGGCACAGAGACCATTGGTTTGTTATTCGGAAAATTATTTTTATTTTGAGTCTGATGTAAATGATTCAAAGTTGAAATTTGAGACTTGAATTTTGATGATTAAATGTAGCCTATCATTCTTGCCCTGTTGCCCATTACATGTCACATATATTTATTTATATTGTTGAGTAAAAATGTTTGAAATACACATCTTTTCCTGGCCTATGTGAGACCTGGACTTGACTCTGTTTATGGCATTATTACGTATTTTACAGTATTACGTTTTTTTTATGACTGGCTTAATTGCTATACATTTGAGCTCATTTCTTACTGTTAAATAAACCATTCATTTTCCCCCAGTTTTTACATCTCTCTGCTCCTATGCAATGCCACTGGAAAACTACTTGGTAATATCAGCAAGTGTGGTCATCCTTTCGTGGATGTATTGATGTATGTATTGCTTCTTGGGCATAAGTTTGCATTGTGCATGTGTTTGCAGTTATTGTGTCAGACAGTGGTTTTCTGTTCTAACCAACATGTATAAGATAAGATGAGCCTTTATTGTCTCTTTAAAAGAGAAATTTGTCTTGGGCAATGAGAGATTACGATTACACATACATACACAATGGTCAACAAGAGAAAAAACATGCAACATAGACCCATACATATCTATCCAATCCAAAACACTCTGCCAGAACTTTAACGCTACTGGAAAAAACAGTTTCTGTTACATTGTCTTCAGACAGTTACACAATACAATTTAGTGATCACACACAAAGCATATAATATGAGCGATGGTTATGTCATTAATACATTTGGCACTTTAAACTCGTTTTAGTAATACACACACATATCACTAGCTTGCTTACACACAAACAAAAGACAACCAAAAAAGCCAGTATATATTTCATGTTCCCAAGGAAACTACTAGGGATTGACTGCTTTACTTTCAAAGCAAAAAGGTTTGCTGATGTTGATGTTTTCACGGATGATATTTTAGACAATGCAGTTTTCCAGACTAATCCTTCAAAGGTGAATCCTGCACCAATTTCGAACCCAATTTCACTCAACCCCATTCTGCACTGACCGGTCAAACTACTAGGGCCACAATCCAGTGCATAAATCCAAGCAGCTAAAGGTAGGGAAAAAAGTGCACTGAGCGTAAAAGAAGCAACCATACTGAGCTTTGCAGCTCACGTCAAAGCTGTCAGTGTCAGAGAGAACCTCTATCCTGTCAAAGCTAAGTACTATACTAAGTAAGTATAGACAATAATTCATAGTAATTCACACCGCTGTTTCTAAATGGTACTTTGATACTGCACAACAAATCAGGCCAATATTTCTGGAACCACCATTTCAGAATCATAATGGCAAAAAAATAACTATGTGAATTTGATTCACATAATTCACCTGTCATTTAACTAATATGCCACTCCAACTGTGAGATGTCGTCAACTATGACTTTTGCCATGTGTTTTGTCTACCTAAAAGTGATTTAAAATAAGTTATCACTACAATAATCCACAATTAAATAACTGCTCAAACTGTTCAACTATTTAATTGTTCCATGACTCCAAATATAAGCATACCCACCAACCTGTACACATTTTGCATAGCAGCTTTGCCATTTAAAAGTGTGCAAAAAAGTTTCCAAAAGTGTTTTGGAAAATGCATTAACCACAGGACCTACATATCTGAATTAGTCTAGTTTACAACATGAAAGCACTGAAACAATAAAAACAGTAGTGCAAATTGAGCTCTTCTGCTACTTAGCATATAACCTGGGTTACTCCTCACAGATGTCATTACCTCGCTAACCAGGTAAGGATTGGTCTGCAACAAAGCAACAGTCCATTTCGTATGGAATCAAATCAATGCCAAAAAGATATTGTACCTGTAAAAAGATTTTGTACTTGTAAAAAGATTTTGTACTCATAAAAAAAAATTGTACCTGCAAAAAAAATTTGTATGAGTGATAGAGTTTTGTAGTTGTCTGTGGCTTGTGTAAGTAAATTTTGTACTAGTAAAAATATTTTGTGTGTGTGTGAAAACAATTTGTCTTTGTGATTATGTTTTGCATATGTGTAACGCAGTTTTGCAACTGTGAAATGAATTTGTGTGTGCGCAGAAAGAAATTCGAAGAAGTGCGCCACCACTGTTCAAGAACAAAACTGTTTTACAAGTTACAAACTTTTTTTTACAACTACGAGTCAAAACCGTGCCAAAATGCCAAAACTTCTGATAGGCTCCTCAGAACAAAACCAATCAGCACATTGCCTACAGACTAGCCAATCAGCGGTGAACATTTATTTTGCTGGCCACGAAGCTGCCTGCCTGAAAGTAGCTCAGCTAAGTGAAAAGGCCATAACGTTACGATGGAAAAACGGGGGAGGAATGGCGCAAGCAGGATTACCAGTAAATGAACTTGGAACTTGTTATCAAGATAAAAGGCAGAACACAACTAGTGTGTTTTCACACCACAATCCTTTCCGCCTGTTTCATCAGGATGTGGTCCGATTAAGTAATAATGATTGTCGGTACTTCTTAACTAAGTTACTTGGCCAACTATCCAAGCTAAGGGGTAGATTATAGTCAATCGCAATCGTTTCTCAGTCAGTAACTATCGATAGCATGCAAGATCACCAGGCAAGTTCAGAGGGGAAAATATTGCTAATGTTTTTTCCGATGCCCTTAAAAAGCACAAAGTTACACCATATTTGTGATCCTATGGGTTGAAGTAAAAGGTTGTTGAATTTATATATTTTGCATATGGGAAGACAGTTGTATTCTGGCATTAATCAAAGTGTTTAGCGCATCATGGTGTTTCCTGGTGGAATATCTTAAGAAAGGTAGCCTAAACATCTATGTCAGTTCTGTCATTAGGTCATATATGTCCATATATATTGCCTCAAAATAAAAATCCATGACTCATGAATGATTTGTCATTTTAGGCAGTTTTAAGTCATCATGTTACCTGGAGATGACCGTGATGACATGGATTCCTCCCTCCCCACATTTGGACCACAGGGTTTGTAAGATGACACAGGTAAAATACAAATAACTGACATGTGAAATTCCACATTTTCAGATTTCATTCAATAAATTTGTTATAGATGTACATCTCGGAAAACACATTTGTTGCGACAATTAACAAATATCAATCTTGATGAGCAGTATTGGAACAGTGTGTTGTAGCTATGAATCTGTGATTAACACATTTTTTACATGTCTTCTGTAATCTTGCATGCTTCCAGTATAACTAGGAAATAAATAATTTGTACATGTTGATATGAAGTGCTCATCCCCTTTTCTTTCTCTATGAATGAAGTCTCTCCATTTGAGCTGAAGCAACTTGTCCAGTTTTGGCTGGACAGGGGAAGTACTGTGGAAAATGCAAGTCAGGGTGGACATAACACCCCACCTGAGGTTATCAGCTTGTTTTACAACATTCAGACATTTGAAGAATTTGCCAAACACATTAGAAGCTACAGCAACACCAATTTGGCAGGCTTTGGCCTTATTTAGACTTGTGCACCTCATAACTACTGTCATGCAGGGATTGATGAAGTTGAATTAGTATGCATTCTGTTTACCCTGGTGCAGATATGCTTATGCAAGTTTAAAACATGACCATGTCATTTCTATAATATCATAATAAAATGGATCTGTTTCATGGTTGCCACTTTGACCATCTTTTATTGTTTTTGGAAATTCAAAATGGTGACCGTCAGGACATAATTGAGCACATCACAGAAGTTGTGCTCTCAAATTGTCGATGGAGCATTAGGGTCAAAAGCTTGGTTCAATCTTTCCAGCTGTTCCCCATTGAGAGGACATGAGTACTCTGGTACCGGCAGTCCACCTTCAGATGGGAGTTCTGCATCTGAAATATTGAATTCCTGAAATGGCAAAGCGCAATTAATTCAGGGCTACACCTAGTAGGTGTTAAACAAGATATTGAACTGAACATTTTTCTTGGGAAGAAGTTTAACAACTGTCACAGTGATCAACAACAGAAATTGATGTGGGATAAAGAAGAAAAAAAAAGTTTCTGTATTGGGAAATAAGGCAATGTACTCCACACTGTTCATCACCGCACTGCATTTCAGAAAAACATAGTTCAACAGACTTCTGTCTAAGGCCATCAGTTGCAGTATGTGTTAGTCTGTATGAATGAAGGCACAGACACAAGGTACAAAACCTTCCCTACCTAAGCATTTTCTGGCTGGCTGATAAGGGGTCAGTTCCCCCAGCTGATCTGGATTGTGGTTTCCCTCAGTGCGGAGAGAATGGCAGTTCCATCCATCCTGGAAAGAATTCAGTTCATTCTGAATTCGAGGCT
>JAGFZM010003956.1:0-16681 GCA_017657215.1 Limnothrissa miodon
TAGAGAATTGATTACCGGCCCCAGAGCCCTGATAGACCACAGACACAGGACTTCAGCCTCTAATCAATGACAAGATGCCTGGAAATGTTGGATCTGAATCACTCTTTGACGCAGGAGGACTCCCACCTCACCACCACCCCCATCAATGTGTGCAGGTCTTTTTGACAGCACATGAAAGGCTCTGCAAGCTTGTTTCCTGCTTCAGTGTATGACTACTAGTTGTGAGGTTCTGTTTTACTGCTCATTCTTGAGAGAAAGAGTTCCCAATATCCCTTCAGAGAGGGGAATCTGCTCCACTGTGTGAGGTTTGTTGTGGTTAGACTTTGATTTGGGAAGGCGTGATTTGCAGGTGATATAAGGTGAACTGTTTTATGTAGCAAAATGGATAACAAAACGGATTTGCTAGCCTTCACAATAGTCACAATAGTGTGGACTTGCTTGAACTCACGCTCACCTGCTGTCTCTTGAGTCAGTCAACCCCAGTCACTGCAGTGAGAAAAAGAAGGAGTCATCAGTAGTCTACCCATCCCTTGCCTAATTATCTCACTGCATACATTGATCAGGGATTAACCTTTGACCCTCTGCACACATTCCCCACTAATGAGGAACCCTGTGTAAAGTACCTGGAATATTCACGTCTCTTTAAACTGCACATTCCCTGAGTCTGTGTGTGTTTGTGTGTGTATGTGTGTGTGTGGTGTCTGTCTCTGTGTGTGTGTGTGTGTGTGTGTGTGTGTGTGTATGTGTGTGTAATTACTTAACTATGCCTGGTGAAAATACAGATTCTGGCATATCTCTCTCATTCTCTCTCTTTCTTTCTCTCTCTCTCTCTGTCTCTCTCTCTCTCTCTCTCTCTCTTTTTCTCTTCTCATTCAACCATGAGCTCATCCTGCATACTAAAGTCAGGCATTCCTTTTTCTTTTGTCTGGATTTTGAAGGGTTAGGTTTTGTATGACTTTTTTTTGAGTGAACCTCAGAAATCTGGCCACTCTCTCAAGGATTTTTCCAGGTTCCTTTCATGCATGCGTGTTAGAGGTGTTGAAATTAATCATATAATTGATGCATAGCAATGCAGATGTGGGCGATTCTGCATCGATGCAGTGAAAGATCACAATTGATCATTTCGCAGTGCCAAAAATAAGTTAAAAAAAAATCTACCGGACCGTCATTAGTTGACATTTTTAATTCATGCTGTTCTGCCTCAGCTACACTCACTCTAGCACCACCAAATGTAGCTTACTGTTCATGATATTTTTCACACTGACTAACCACTATTTACCACAGAGTACTTAGCATTTAAGGGTGCAGGGAAAGGTGTACCTGTAGTGCTAGAGGGTTATGTTTAAGTGTCCGTGAGTTATGTGAAATGTTCTTTTAAATTACATTGTCATGTTCATTACGCATCTGTATGATCTTTGTCTGGTATTAACAAGTTAAATAATGCACACTGGCTGTTTAAAACTTTATTTATTGGTAAAAACTTTTGTAATAACAACTCCATAATCAATTCACTCACCGGGAAACAAAATGGCAAACTTGCGTTGAGGAAACAAATGGATTTTTCCACTGGGAAGAAACAGAGGGGTTTCCCGGGTTCTTGGTGGGGTAACCCATTGGCACGGGGTGTTTCAGTAGTTTGGAGTTTATATGGAATTTTGTGTGTTCATTGACTTATTTTGGTGCATGTCAATTATTCCTTTTTGTACAGTTTTTGTTTTGCACATTCTCTCTATATATTTGTAGGTGTAAATAGCAGCACTTTGTAAATAATTGCACTTTTTAGAAAAAAGAAAAAGAAAAAAAAATGAATTCATTTAATTAAATTCTACTTGGTCTCCTCCGTCTTCTCTACTGCTGTGTCTTACACCCAGCAGTGACTGTGGCAGCCATGTGACTTGTATAATTGTATAAATGCTTCCATATCTATTCTGAAATGTGTCAAATTATCACCTTTTAAAATATGTGGAGCATTTTTAATTGCTCTAATTGCATTCATGGAATGCATTGTGATGCATCACGATGCATCGAGATATCGAATCGAATCGTTGACATGATAATCGTAATCGAATCGTGAGACCAGTGAAGATTCACACCTCTGGTGCGTGTATATATTTAGTGTTGTGAAGGTGCATTATTGTGGAAGGAGCTTTGTCAGAGGAAGGGGGTTTCAGGACTGAGAGATGCTTGACAACTGTGGTGTTGTGCTTGATGGGATTTTTTTCTTTTGGGGTTTGGCATAGGGGATTTACGAAAGAAAGGAACAGCATGGGATGATATTAGGGTATCACCAATTGGCACTCTTTGTAATCTGCACTTTCAATAATTTCACCTGGGTGGCTGTTTGTGAGCATTGTGTGTGCTTGAACATGTGATACGAATGTGTTTGGGTATATTTGTGTGTGTGTGTGTGTGTGTATGCAAAACATGGCAGTGCATGGACAAGTATCTGACAGACTGCTGCAGTAGCAGCTGAAACAGTAGCAGAGGGGTTTTGAAACTTTGTGAATCTACAGAGAGGTGGCGGTGGATTCAGTGACAGTTGGACAGATGGTGCTGGGGACTGTCTCCGATGTTTCTTGTTGTCTGCAGAGTTGCCTGACAGCCAGCCTACAATTAGCATCTGCTTCCCTACTTAATGAATTGCTCTGCCCATTCACACCACAAGCGCTTATAAGAGAGACATTCATCATTGGGCAACATAAGAATCTTTAGATTTTCGCATTTGGTATTCTTGGGCATGGTGCTGTGGGATTTAGTGATATTTGTGAATGCCATTTGTTAGTACACAGATGTGTAAGTTAGAGTGATGTGTGGCCTTGCTAACATTGCAAGGGCCTTTTCAGAGATGTTGTGTTTTGCAGAACACTTCGTCCTTGGTAACTTGTTTAGACTTCTGGGTTTCTAGAGTATAATTAGGGTGTGATCACACAGTTTAGTCTCAAGCCGGTATACTGTGTAGATTTTTTAAAGTTTATATTTAAGTTCAGGTTTATAGTATGATAGTTCTAGCCTGATGAGCCCGGACATTTCAGTAACGTGAACCACCAGTGCTGTTTAATGCATTTTCTTTCTTGCAACTGATGCTAAGCCTGGGCATAACCTTGTCATGGTCATTGCAATAACCTGAAATCGGCCACCAAATTGTTGTCCTAAATACATGAGTTCGGAAGAGTTCTCCACCACCTGACCTTACTTAAAATGACAAGGAAATAATCCCCTGGAGCTATATAGTTTCACAGTCCTCTGCCACCCAAATTATATGAACAGCGCTCCAGATGCCACAGGGCCCAGGGACGAGCTCGCCATAGCTCTGAGAGCTAATAAATACATTTTCAAAGACACCCCCAAAAAAAACTGCTTGAGGTACCGCACTCTGCCTCTTAAACTTTTCAATTCCTCAGTTGGAGTGGATTTGCAGCAATTTATGTTTCTTATCCCTCCCCCCACCCTTCATACTCTCCCTCTCTCTGCTGCCTCATGCCCTTTTCAAAGCGAGTACCTCTCCTAGCTCGAGTGCTAATTAACAGAGCTTATTTGGTATGTTAATACAGATCAACATGTGTGTGTGGAAAGGCCACCATCGTTCATAGCCTTCTCAGCGTCTATGTGCAATGAAGGGCCGCTTGGAGGGTTGGGAAGGGGAGGGTAGGGGGTGAAGGACAAAACTGATGCTCTCATGTCTGTATCTATAACAGGCAGCTGAAGTTGTAGATGATAGTGAAGGGCTAGCCAGAGCTGCTGGATGCTACTTATCTCAAACTGAGATTGAGAGTGAATGTGGAGTTGGTTCATTCACCAGTGATTACCTGCATGAAAATGGAAACTAAATTGCAAGCAAACAAAGGTTTTATATGTATGTCATTTCCCAGTTCTAAAGCAAATGCAAAAGTTGTTTCATACCAGCGTATAACACCATAAAGCAAAGATAAGTGCTTGTGCCTGATTTTTTGGTGATTAGAACCAGAGAGAAGAACCTGCAGAGTGAATTCACCATTGCACTCAAGTTTGTTTGGGTTCACCCAAGTTAGGATAATTTACCACTTCTAAAGTTGCTTTGATGGTTATATGACTCAGTATAGGGTGGACTCTCCCTGTGTTCTCTTGGTGTACTTAACACAGTTGGAGAAATCCAGGGTGAATCTACAGCCCTGTTTTTTTAGTTCACCAAGTGGTGTCTGTTGGAAAAAAATATACATACAGTAACATACAGTAAATAGCGTCAGACAAAGTTTACTGATAGGGATATGAACAAGGTTATTTTACGTGCCTCAGTTTGTGTTAACTGCTGATGTTTTTAGTCTGTTATGTTATGCTGTTGATGTTATTGCCTGTTATTCTAAATTTTATAGTTCTTTTTCCTAGCAGTGATTATTCCCTGTCAGTGACATTAATTCACAATGGATCTCTCCTTTAACATAAGCATTGTAGCAGAACTCCTATACCAACCAATTGACACATATATATTTTGGGCTGAAGAAAGGGCGTAAATTACCTACTAAGGAAATGAGTGTGTATGTGTGTGTGTTTCCATGTATGTGTCTGTGTGTGTGTGCGCATGCGCATTTATGTTTGTGATGGCTTGATGCTGAAATGTGTTCCACCCTTGCTTGATTGATATTACATACAGTACAACATACACTTAACAGAATCTTTCTCTGAATCTGATGTTTGACAACAAATCGCCAGGCTGTTATATGAAGAAAGGAGGACTTGAGGAAAGGGAGGCTGTATTTTTTTGGCTTGTCCTCTTCTTAGTGTATTTATGTCTGTGTGTGTAGAGGGAGCATATGTGAACTAGACTATGTGTGTATGTGTGTGCATTTATATCTGGGAGAGTGGAAAGAGAGTGTGTATGTGAACAAACTTACTTATGTATGTGTGTGAGCAGTCCAAACTTGAGGAGTGCCGTTGAGGAAACTCATCCATGTTAATCAGGGCGTTGGCATTCAGCCTGTAATGGCCAGTCAGATTAAAGGGATGTCAGAACACATCAGGAAAGAAGAAAAAAAAAGGAAATAAAGCAAGAAAAGCTCTGACGTGTCTCTCACGCTCCGTTCCATCCATCCTTGGTCCGTCCATCGCTGCGCTCTGGGGCCTTCATCCTCTTAAAGGGCCGGCAGGATGAGGAGGCATGCTTATGAATTTATATGAGTAGTTAGTGGCACGTCATCTCGCTGGCCCAGCCACCGCGCAGCCCGCCTGTGCATAATTGATTTATTAAACTCACCAGTGTCGGCGATGATGTGAGTTTGTTTGCAGGGCCACGGGTGCAGTTATAGTGGCATTCGGTGCCTGGGTGCACTGGGCCCCCTCTCCGAAATCAGGGATTTACGGTGATATGCTGATGGCCTGACGTCTGCATGTTTATTTTAGGCTTTGATATACAACCGGCAATATACACCAAAGCTCATTCCACAAGCCATCAGATAGAAGAATAGTTATTATCAGTGTTACCAATATCTGGGTTGTTATTTGGGTATAAGTCTACAGGTGCCGTTATCGAGTTAACCCCCCGCAGATCGTATTGTTGTGAATCAATTCAGTTTTTGTCCGTGGCCAATAACTGTCAGTATTACTGGTCTTAAGAGGCTCATTCCAAATCTTGATTTGAAGGCGTGACCTGCTCTCTCATGCCTGTCTTTGCATCTTGATCTCAACACTCACAGATTGGGGGAAATCTTTGTTAGGATATGTTGAAGAGGCCACTGCACTCACTTCTCTCAGTCCAACAATCCAGAGGGCCCGACATGCATCTATGGCGACTGAATTCTGTCTTATACTTATACAGCACACACACACACACACACACACACACACACACACACACACACATATGATCTTACCCTTATAGTTTTTGCTGTTTAATCTGTAACAAGGGTATATACGTCAATAATGCAATAATCTGTCGCCATGGGTCCTACATGTATGGTAAACATTTTTAAACCAAGAATGAGACAAGAGTACATACACAGATCTAACAGCATTGCACACATCGCAGGTTGACACTTTTGACAGCATAGAGAGCAATGTTATAACTAGCTTTATTTTGCACACCAGGCATTGCACAATGTGTGTCACTTCTTCACTGATACGATATTCCATTTCCCTACAGTTTGTTATTCATGTTAAAGTGAGATTGTGTTAACACACTATTAACATGTTATCTTTAAGGTGGTGAAATAGCCGTGATGCGAGATAAACCTAATTCTGTGCGCTAATTTTGCATTTTTTCATTAAAACAAGAAAGCAACCACATTAAATTGATTACAGGATCATACTGAACTGTGATGAGAAGAAATACTACATTATTACATTCCCTGACACGATCAAAGGTGTGTGTGTGTGTGTGTGTGTGTGTGATACATCACAGATTAGGCATTTTGCTTGAGGTGCATTCACAGACTAATCTTCTATTCAGATTCCTCTGAGTACTCCGCAGCAAGGGGTTTCCTGCATCTGCTCTGAGGAGGTTCTTACACCGACCCAGACTTGCTACCTAACTCTGAGACCTTTTCAGAGGGTTTGAGGCGCTTGTTCACTAGAGGTGTTTAGGAGTATGGCAAGAGTGCTCAGCCCCCAACACCAGGGGTTTGGACCCTTTGGAGGTTGAGTCTCTCTGTCACATGGGCCACTATCAAAGACAAGAATGACTCACCCGTCTGCTTGGCAAGTCAACACAGTAGGTGTCGGTTACCTCCTGCTCTCTGTATGCGTAGCATAGGGCTAGAGGTATAATGAGTGGTGTATGTTTGTATGTATGTGCATGCATGTGTGTGTGTGTGTGTAGAGAGAGAGAGAGAAATATGCCCTTGGCTTTCTGTTCCTGGAAATAGCTGTTAGAGAGAAAAAAGTAGAATCAAAGTAATTGAAATTAGGAGCTACTTGAGTCCCACTGGTTTGTTGTGGCTCATAGCACTCAAGACCCCAGGAGACTGAGTACTTAGCACTAATGCTGCTCTTTGATGAATCGTCGAAGGTTACAGTGTTCAACAGGTCAAGATTCGCGCACTTGTTCATCTGATGGTGTACCATCAGCAATGGTGTCATTTAGTAGCATTGACTACCGTGTGAATTCATTTGTAAACACCCTACCCACCTATACAGTGCATAATCACAAGTGAAACTAAATGCTGACGTTTTATTTATGTTCACTCAGTAATGTAAATTACTGTACGCATCTTATCTGATAAACATAGTTTTGTTTTTTTCCACTTTGATTATGAGGTCAACTGAACTCACAATTGACTGACTCACAGTCAGCAGATAAAAGGCACCTGGTTATAGTGACCATTATGGTTGGTGAAATGGATGGGGAGTTTGATAGAGGAGTTTAGGAGAAAGAGTCTCTCTGTCTGTGCGTTGAAGTGGACTACTGTGGGTATAGTTTGCAGCCAGTCTTCTGGTGAGCACCTCCTCTCCAAAATAAGTAGGGTGGCATATCTTCTTATTAAAATATGAGTATGTGTGTGTGTGTGTGTGTGTGTATATATATATATATATATATATATATATATATATATATATATGTATATGTATATTGTATTTCTTCAAGGGTTCTTTGGACTGAGTCAGAGCAACACCACACACTGCGCCTCATCAAATAATATCAGCCTCTTATATGTAGTTGGTTGCTTGAAAATGCAAGATATAAAGGGTAAGATCTAATTTAATTCAGCCAGCTCCTTAGCAATGCCACACACCGTTCATCTTTAGACATTATCAGGCTGACCCCGTTTCAGGATTCAGCTATTTTCTGACCAAAAAGACTTCACGCCACCCTGCCTGCTTTCATTTATGGAGTCATTTCTTTCTGAGCACAGCCAGATTCTTTGTTAGGCAACGAAGCCTGTGTCGACACTCGCTGAAGAACCCAGAACCCAAGAGCTCATTGAATGATGGGGCACTGTCATTGGCTGAAACATCCAACGTCATTGCTGCACCTGGGTGAGCGGCGTGGGGCTACAGTCAAGCCTGAGCAGTAATTGGTTTTGGCTCCTGCGTGTTTCTCGCAAGATGTCTGGCTTTGATTCCAGGTTCATTGCCAAAAATAAATGTTAACTTCAGTATGATGAGTTTAAGGAGAAAAAAAGCAAAGCAGAAAAAAACACTGTCAGAATAACACTTAAAAATTCTTTTTGATTTGGAATGTATGGAAACCTATTAGCTGTATTTTTGGGTTATTTTAGTCAGCGGGAGACGGCTCGATATCCTCCTCAGAACAAAATACTGACCAAATTCAGGATTGTTTTTTAAAATTAGGACCTTTTTTTTTTTAATTGAGATGTGAGTGTAGTTGCAGAATTTTAATATATTTTTATTGAACCTCTCAATGGTAGTCAAAAAAACATTGATTACCTTTGCTAAACATCAACTTCAATATTTAGTTTTTAACCAGGCACACTTGTTTGATGTAGTACCCGTCTGGACCATTAGAAGTTGTCATCCATAATGTATATTGTATATTTTCTGTGTGGATAAAAATCAGACAAGGAGGTAGAGGCCTAACAAAGTAGGATGTAGCTATTTTTACTCAATGTGGGAAAAACATATTTTAGGTCAACAGTTGACATGGGCCTGTCCAAGGAAGAAGGGGAGGATTAGAGCATCCATTTCTATTCCTTTGCCCTTCTGATATTATATCCACTTGTGCTGTTCCCTCCCCCCCTCTCTTAGCCCTGTCTTTCCCCTTGGGGCACGTGTGTGTGTGTGTGTGTGTGTGTGTGTGTGGTTTTGTATGTGTGTGTGTGCGCATATATATGTGTGTGTGTGTGTGTGTGCCGCCAAGCATCAGGCTAACACACACAGCTCTCAGCATGGATGAGGAATGCATTAAAATCTTAACATCAGGCGGGACTGACAGCGGGCTCTATGCTGGCACAGGGGTGGGGGCAGGGGGTGGCGTTGGCAAGCTCAAGAGCAGAGGGAGGATGCTGGGGCTCTAGACACTGGCAGGAGGGGGGTGCACGTGGGGATGCCTTGACAAGTTGTTATTGTAAGCCTCAAAAAGATGCTCTCTCTCTCTCTCTCTCTCTCTCTCTCTCTCTCTTATTTCCCTCCTTTTCCTCCCTGTCACTCTCACTCTCCCTTTCTATATCTCTCTTTGTCCTTTTTCTCTCTCTCCCTCATATCATATCAATACATGCACATACACACAACACCCACTTCTCCTTTTCTGTTTTGGAGATTAAGGGCCAGAGATCACTCTGTGAGGAGATATGTACAGTAATCGCCATGACTACTAGCGTACCTCAGGCTCATGCTAAACCATCAACATATCTGTCCTCACTGAAAACAAGCTTTCCAAGGCTTTTGAGACTTCAATAAACATAAAAGTTATAATATAAAGTTATAATACAAAGATTAGAGTGACTAAAATAAAAGTTGTACATGGTGGTAACTAAATTTAGGAATCCTTACTGCGAGAGGCTTTCATGCTGCTTGTATTTTTTATGTTTACAGAATCCTGTGCTACCTTTGGTTTGAGCTTTGGTAGATTCCAGCAAGTTTGTTTGTGTTTGTTCTGTTATTTTGTGTTTGTTTTATTCTGTTTCTTTACTTATCTTCCTCGAATACGACCCTGCCATCACTTACACTTCCGGGAATTACATTTGATCACCCTCCCCATTTCCATCAATATAAAAAGCAATAGGCAAGCCTGCCTCACACAGAGGTCCCTCACTGTCAGTGGAACACGCAGGAAGATGAATGAACCTAAATAGATTTGAGTGGCGTAATGTGGTTTTACCTAAATTGCTGACAATGGCTTTAGCCGAATAAAGGAGAGGAACTGATAACCTGCAGCAGGTTTGGTTTTATTGCGCTGGGATTCAGCCAGTGATGATGGCCCTGGCAAGGCTCGAGAGTCTAATTGCCTGACTCAGTCGGAGGAAACATCCTCTAGGCTTTAATTCACTGGCATCTAAATGAGCAGAGAGTCTCTTTCTTTTTTATCCCCCTCTCCATGTCTTTCATTCCCTCTTTTTTTCTCTCCCTCATCTCCTTCACTCATTCCTTTCTCACTTTCATTAGGAGTCCAAGCTCATTAATGGTGTTAAGAAGACAGAGAATGATGTAAAGAGAATGAATGAGTGTGTGTGTGTGTGTGTGTGTGTGTGTGTGTGTGTGTATGTGGAGAAATAGATGGACAGGGCAACAAGGCAAAATGAGATGAGAGACAGAGAGAAAGGGAGAAGGGGGTAAGTGTTAAATTGGTGACCTTAACAGGGTCACAGTGCCTTCTCCTAGTGACTCTTGACATGTGCTTCTACTGACCACAACTAGCCACTAGAGAAGTGTGCTAAGCATGGCCCATTATGGCGTCCCACATGCCAGTCTCTGGGTAGTTTGTCATGGGGAGACACATGGCACACAAGGGGTGGTCGATTGGATGGAGTCACACCTGTAATAGAAAGTGCCTTTCAATTTCTCAGAGGGACGGGAGGATACAGTAGGTGTCCCTTTGGAGAACTCACTGGGGTCTCTATTCCGACTCAATCTGTTCAATCTCGGTTCTAGTTTGCCCATTGGGTATATATCTGTGGATGGAAGGTTTCTTCTAAAGAGCGTGTTGTAATACCTGCAGGCTAAAAATTAAGACTGGAAAAAGCAGCCACAGAAAAATAACCTTTTATTGAGACAACAAACCCACTTTTCACCAGTGTACTATGGTAATTGAAAATGGGATTTGTACCATTGTCTCATATTTCTGTGTTTTAGTGTTCAGCACCTTGTGGAGTGTATATGTAAGGGATTATGTACATATACATTACACACCAAGTAACCGCTCAACCTCCCACACACACACACACACACACACACACACACATGCTCAGACATTACACAGATTTTAGTAACCATCTGTTGAGTCAGCTCCCGTTGACACCTCTGTCTTCTTCGACTCCACAGGGCAAAGAAGAAGAACAAGCCGCTGAACCTAAAGATCCACAGCAGTGTGGGGAGCTGTGAGAACCTGCCCACCCAGCGCTCGCCGCTTCACACAGAGCGCACGCTTCGCTCCTTCTTCTTCCCGTCATTCGTGCCCTCCACGCCACCCATCCACTCCGACGCCTCTACGCCCTCTGCCAGTAAGTCATCTTTTCCCCCAGACATCCACTACAGGGGACTCGTCATACTTGTTAGAATTGTGTCTACATTTGTCTCCATGAAAATTTGGTGTGATCTACATGTTGTTATTACAGTCAGTACATAAGACATACATATGAATGAGGCAATTTAGGACCAAGGGTGTAGTCCAGGGCTATTCAATTAAAATTTAATTTGGGCCACATTTCAGAACCAAGATTTTTTCAGAACCCAATTTTCAGCAGTCATTAACAATTCTGAAATTTTTCAAAAACTTAAACCATTTTTATTTTTTACCCTTAAAATTGACGACATTCTAAAAAAGATTGAGGATGCATGCAATTATATATCTCTAAAATGAGATGGGGTGGAGGAGCAGGCATTAACTAGCTTGGTCTGTTTCTGATATTCTGGGTGCGTTGAGAAATAGTCTACAATCTGCCACTCAGATAATGGAATAACACTCCACAGTTCGATAAAGACGAGCTTATTTTTCTGTGACTAAACGAATGGTTTCTGATAGATCAAAATTAACATAAACCAGCAGGTTAAAATAGCGGTTAATGTATCAGTTGCTTGACAATTAAGGACCATGAATGATTTTGATCGTTTTTTTTACCTGCCAATTATGAGCTTTAATTCATACTGTAAATCAATCCAGAACTGGTCTATTTCCTAAAAACTTTGTCTAGCAGTTAGCACTGTTTTCATTCAGACTGACGTCACGTTCTGCTACTCTCTCCCTTCAGCCGGAGTGGCCGAAGTACGCTTTGAACATGCTCTAAACACTTCGAAGGTGTGCCGTTCACTCAGAAAAGTTTTAAAGGACCAGAGTGTACTCGGAGAGCTCGGAGTGTCAGTTTACGAACGCACCAACTGTAAAAGACCCAATTTACGTTCTGGAGGCTCGTGAATGGTATTTAACTTTTAATGCTGGAGCGTCGTCCGGGCTTCATGTGCACCACATCTGGGTTGCATGTGGCCCGCGGGCCGCCTATTGAATAGGCCTGGTGTAGTCTATTACTTATTTGAGCTAATGACTGTACTTTTGGCCTCTGGCAAAAGAAATGGCTTCTAGCTGTTGGGTTGGCCCCTTGGATTGCCCCAAGGTCCCTGATTTTTCTTAAACTTTCTTCAGCAAACTTGAAAGAAGTATTTTTTATTCCTTACTGTGCATTAAACAGTGAGTGAAATATACTGTAAAAGTCAATAGAATATTTGTGATTACATACTGCACACTACCACTTTGCATCCTTTACTACTGCACCTCGGAAAATAGATTTGCCTGTGTGTACAGTAGCTAATTGCTGCAAAAGGTGGCTTTTTAAATTAAAGCAAAGTTTAGAAAACACATCAATCATTTTAGATAAAATCATTAATCTGTCTCAGACTGCATGTCTTGATAATTTTCTATGTTTCCTATTCATGCTAATTTCATGAGTAGACCTAATTCATTTCCGAGTGATCCTTAACTTTTGAGAGGTATTATATATTCTATTCTATTACAATCTATTCATTAAAATGATAATTTATCATCTTGATAATTATATTGACAGATTCCAGAACCACCACCCCCACTTCCACCACCTTGCTAAATATAAAAGATAATTCTTGTGGTTTCCTATGGTGAGAAAAAAACATCCTCAAAACTGCCAGTTAATGTGGATAGTGCAGCTGTAAAAGTGAAAGATTTAAATGTGTCAGTAAAACAAGTAGCACTAATAGGTATTGATTTTGAAGAAGAGACTGAGAGAAATGAAGTGATGAGAAATGTGATTTGTAATTGTTAGAGTGGCCAATAATAACAGTAATGTTGATCATCATAACCTGGGAGCCATCCTCACTGTATGCCCAAGTCTCATGGAGTATCCCCATTGGCTGATATTTTAATGTAAAAAATTGCATTTGTATTGCATTATGCATAACTATTTAACCATTCTGTGCAAAAGTGAGCTCTTTGGATGTGCTTACGAGGAGGTATAGCTCTTACAGTGTTATGTAAATTACTACTATATATATCTTAAATTACAAATTCTCATAGCGCTGTGTACAATCTTTTTTCACGCAAATCCACAATTGGATCCAGAAAATAGATTTTCATACAGGGATATTGTATGAATACATAGCCTAATGGGACAAATTCATTTATAAATGATAATACCCTAAAATGAAGGTCAATTTGTGACAGCAATCACTATCTTAAAACAAAAGTTATTTCAATGATAGTGGTATAGAGTTGATCACGTTGGTTACGTTTACTGAATGGTACTGTACTGTGAAAAGCACAAGTGAAAGTATGCATACTGTATTGTAATGTATGATGCCAGTTAGTTAGCATAAGATGTGCATTCACTATTCAGTCTATGTTTTTCAAAACTCTATTGTTCTTTCATTGTTCTAATTTATCCCAGAAATAGGGCTAACTAGACTTAAAGACATATAAGACATATGGCATCGGCAGCTTGGTCCCTTTTCTTTGCCACTCACATGACACTGACGAAGGTCTAAGAATATGGCCTTAAGGTGAAACCACCTAAGAATATGGCCTTAAGGTGAAACCACCTTGAATTGCCCCCCTTATTGCTTCCCCTTCTTTGATCATTATTTACTTTTGGCTATTACTTCTCAGGGCCCTGCTGCATGCATATACATTTCCCCTGGTGGCAGCAGGAGGTGTGGATGCGCATTACATTATTAGGGTCATCACATGACAGCCATGCCAACTCAAGCTATGAGCTATAAGCTGAACGTGATGAGTTGCATCTGGCTTGTGTGTGTGTGTGTGTGTGTGTGTGTGTGTGTGTGTGTGTGTGCTAAGTGGCATCTGTGTGTGAGGAGGTTGAGCACGCCAATGACTTCCAGGATCTTGAATAACAAGTCCTTTTAGATGTGTGGTTTTCTGGCAGGGAAAATTCATACCGTGCATCTCTAAAGATGAATGCGTATCCCATCGGCTCCTTCGCTTGCATTTTCTCTTTTACACACACATGCACATGCACATGCACATGCACACACAAATACACATGCACACACAAATACACACATACAAATGCATTTGCAGTAGAGGCTTTTTTTCATTGCTTCAGAATCACTCAAACACAAGTGAGCTATTACCATTATCATAACACCACAACAGGGCAAACCAAAGCAAATGTGTTACTGTGACCACATGTGAACGTGTCATTGAAGAGTAATGGCGTTGGCCCTCGCAGCTTTCACTTTTTCTACTGGTGGAAACATCAAGACAGCAATAACCCTGCTTGAGGCTGCATATCAAAAAAATATTACCAATCAAGCTGTGCAAGATGTTTGTTGGTCTTAAAAGGTTTTGCAAATGATGCATATCAACTATTGTTTTTAGGGTCAGCTGGCACTTATGCATCATCATTTGAGGCTTAATGGAGCATTGCCACCCTGCCTTCACAATATAACAGCTCTTCATCTAGAGATGATTCTTATGAGTTGGTTTAATTCCTGCCAATAGGGTCTTGATGAGAAGCTCTTGGAGATGTATTATACACACATTTGTGGTGTCAGTTACTTGCTCTGGTTTGGGTATGGTTGGCGTAATATATTTTGTATATTTTTGAGGCATAGTATATTTAAGTACTTTTTTTCACACAGTGAAGAGTAGAATGCCAAAGATGTGGTTTGGTTGGCAAAGTGAAATCAAATCGGGGTTCTGGTGGATTCTTGGACCCTTACCTGGCTTGGTACAGATGGTACCAAGGATCACAGCACAGCCACAGTGGTGGGTGGTGTAGTTTTAAGGGAGCTACTTGTATTCTAGAGGTTTCATTTTCTGGGAGAAACTTTTTACACTTCTCAGAGCCGGAGTCTCAACAAAAGAAATATTACAGAGAGCCTGCTTAGACATGGTAAATCCTTGGCACGCATATGTACACACAAACACAGGAACGTCGTAATGGAAGACAGTGATTTAGACGAATTCATTCCCATCTAGGCCGAGGCAGCCGGCCACTGAGGGTCGGACCTAATCATTTTCATTGGATTGTGGCATCATCCGTAATGACATTAGTGGCCACTGCCGGCCCACTCCCCTGGGTCGCTGTCTAGGGGCACAGTGGCATAAAGCAGACCTGGTGTAAGCAGACCTGTGTGCCATAGTAAACAAGATAGATTACTTAAACAATTTACTAATTGATTGATTAGGCTAGGTGATTGGTTCATTAGATAGATAGGTTAATTAGTTTCTTTGGCTAATAGTCAAATACAGGTAGATGGAGTAGATAGATAGGGAAAGAGAGAAAGATGGAGAGAGGTCGGAGGCGGAGTGGGTCACTTCAATGGCGTTTGGTCAGAACTCGACAGCTCCCAGGACCACCAGACGTCCACTCCCCCACCTCTACAAAAAAAAATGACCACAAAATCCCTGATGAGAAAAGGCCTCTGACGCATAAACAAAGTGCTTTTGATGTCTGAATTCAGGAGATCAAGTCCTTTTGGCTGTGAACAGCTGACGTCACATGAGTTAGACCTGTGGCTTTTGTAATTTGCTTGTCAATGTCAAGTATGTGATAAAGCTGAGCTAGGGTTGCAAAGGGGTGGAAAATTTCCGGTAACTTTCTGGAAACTTTCCGGAAACTTTCCATGGAAAATTTAGCTTGGGAATTTTAGAAATATTCAAAAATGGAAATTTGTGGAAATTATGGGAATTTATGGGAATTAACTGGAAATTTTGGATGATTCATATGACATTGTCATATGACTCATATACCAACAACATATTTTGTCATAAGACATTTTTGCAAAAAAATACAATTAAATTAAAAATATAGCATTTTTCTGTTAAATATGTAAATTGTAAACTGAGCAAATGGAAAGGGCTATCAAAACATTTAAATGATGTATGAAATCAGGTGTGGTTATGTAAAACTGCTTAGCAGGACGGAGAAGAAACAGCACATTTTGTGCTATCTAGCACCATGATAAGCTAACTTCTTTAGTACAAAGGTGCTAGCTAGCTTACCTTTAACATATCTGCCTTACCAGTGAGCTAGCAATCTATATTTTGATTGGGCTAGCTAAAATCTAACATTTTAGAACAAATATCATCTAAGTTATATCATCATAACTTGCTTGACTGTTTGTAGTCCTCAAATGTGTAGCTCATGTGTCTGTATCAGTGACTGTATGTGGCTCATAAAGGTTGCTTTAGCAGTCCATAATTCTAGAAATCATTGAGATGTGATGGGAGGATGCACAATGCGTATAGGAGGTGCGGCCTCAATAGCCCTGCATTAAGAAGTGTGTTATGCCCCTGTGATTGAAGAATAGCAAATTATAGGCTACTCAACTTTATGCATATCACATCTCATAGTTTTAGCCAAGACTGCTAAAATATTATTTTCTACCAACTGTCTTTATGTCCCTGACCTTTAGTTGAGATAATTCCCAGTTTTTCCAATTAATTCCCGTTAATTCCCATAAATTCCCGTTAATTCCCATGGAAAGTTTCCAACTTTGAAAATTCCCGGAATTTTTCAACCCTAAGCAGAGCATAATGTTTGTATTTGTGCTTAGCTGTGTGTGTGTGTGTGTGTGTGTGTGTGTGTGTGTGTGTGTGTGTGTGTGTGTG
>JAGFZM010003957.1:0-16678 GCA_017657215.1 Limnothrissa miodon
TAGAGAATTGATTACCGGCCCCAGAGCCCTGATAGACCACAGACACAGGACTTCAGCCTCTAATCAATGACAAGATGCCTGGAAATGTTGGATCTGAATCACTCTTTGACGCAGGAGGACTCCCACCTCACCACCACCCCCATCAATGTGTGCAGGTCTTTTTGACAGCACATGAAAGGCTCTGCAAGCTTGTTTCCTGCTTCAGTGTATGACTACTAGTTGTGAGGTTCTGTTTTACTGCTCATTCTTGAGAGAAAGAGTTCCCAATATCCCTTCAGAGAGGGGAATCTGCTCCACTGTGTGAGGTTTGTTGTGGTTAGACTTTGATTTGGGAAGGCGTGATTTGCAGGTGATATAAGGTGAACTGTTTTATGTAGCAAAATGGATAACAAAACGGATTTGCTAGCCTTCACAATAGTCACAATAGTGTGGACTTGCTTGAACTCACGCTCACCTGCTGTCTCTTGAGTCAGTCAACCCCAGTCACTGCAGTGAGAAAAAGAAGGAGTCATCAGTAGTCTACCCATCCCTTGCCTAATTATCTCACTGCATACATTGATCAGGGATTAACCTTTGACCCTCTGCACACATTCCCCACTAATGAGGAACCCTGTGTAAAGTACCTGGAATATTCACGTCTCTTTAAACTGCACATTCCCTGAGTCTGTGTGTGTTTGTGTGTGTATGTGTGTGTGTGGTGTCTGTCTCTGTGTGTGTGTGTGTGTGTGTGTGTGTGTGTGTGTATGTGTGTGTAATTACTTAACTATGCCTGGTGAAAATACAGATTCTGGCATATCTCTCTCATTCTCTCTCTTTCTTTCTCTCTCTCTCTCTGTCTCTCTCTCTCTCTCTCTCTCTCTCTTTTTCTCTTCTCATTCAACCATGAGCTCATCCTGCATACTAAAGTCAGGCATTCCTTTTTCTTTTGTCTGGATTTTGAAGGGTTAGGTTTTGTATGACTTTTTTTTGAGTGAACCTCAGAAATCTGGCCACTCTCTCAAGGATTTTTCCAGGTTCCTTTCATGCATGCGTGTTAGAGGTGTTGAAATTAATCATATAATTGATGCATAGCAATGCAGATGTGGGCGATTCTGCATCGATGCAGTGAAAGATCACAATTGATCATTTCGCAGTGCCAAAAATAAGTTAAAAAAAAATCTACCGGACCGTCATTAGTTGACATTTTTAATTCATGCTGTTCTGCCTCAGCTACACTCACTCTAGCACCACCAAATGTAGCTTACTGTTCATGATATTTTTCACACTGACTAACCACTATTTACCACAGAGTACTTAGCATTTAAGGGTGCAGGGAAAGGTGTACCTGTAGTGCTAGAGGGTTATGTTTAAGTGTCCGTGAGTTATGTGAAATGTTCTTTTAAATTACATTGTCATGTTCATTACGCATCTGTATGATCTTTGTCTGGTATTAACAAGTTAAATAATGCACACTGGCTGTTTAAAACTTTATTTATTGGTAAAAACTTTTGTAATAACAACTCCATAATCAATTCACTCACCGGGAAACAAAATGGCAAACTTGCGTTGAGGAAACAAATGGATTTTTCCACTGGGAAGAAACAGAGGGGTTTCCCGGGTTCTTGGTGGGGTAACCCATTGGCACGGGGTGTTTCAGTAGTTTGGAGTTTATATGGAATTTTGTGTGTTCATTGACTTATTTTGGTGCATGTCAATTATTCCTTTTTGTACAGTTTTTGTTTTGCACATTCTCTCTATATATTTGTAGGTGTAAATAGCAGCACTTTGTAAATAATTGCACTTTTTAGAAAAAAGAAAAAGAAAAAAAAATGAATTCATTTAATTAAATTCTACTTGGTCTCCTCCGTCTTCTCTACTGCTGTGTCTTACACCCAGCAGTGACTGTGGCAGCCATGTGACTTGTATAATTGTATAAATGCTTCCATATCTATTCTGAAATGTGTCAAATTATCACCTTTTAAAATATGTGGAGCATTTTTAATTGCTCTAATTGCATTCATGGAATGCATTGTGATGCATCACGATGCATCGAGATATCGAATCGAATCGTTGACATGATAATCGTAATCGAATCGTGAGACCAGTGAAGATTCACACCTCTGGTGCGTGTATATATTTAGTGTTGTGAAGGTGCATTATTGTGGAAGGAGCTTTGTCAGAGGAAGGGGGTTTCAGGACTGAGAGATGCTTGACAACTGTGGTGTTGTGCTTGATGGGATTTTTTTCTTTTGGGGTTTGGCATAGGGGATTTACGAAAGAAAGGAACAGCATGGGATGATATTAGGGTATCACCAATTGGCACTCTTTGTAATCTGCACTTTCAATAATTTCACCTGGGTGGCTGTTTGTGAGCATTGTGTGTGCTTGAACATGTGATACGAATGTGTTTGGGTATATTTGTGTGTGTGTGTGTGTGTGTATGCAAAACATGGCAGTGCATGGACAAGTATCTGACAGACTGCTGCAGTAGCAGCTGAAACAGTAGCAGAGGGGTTTTGAAACTTTGTGAATCTACAGAGAGGTGGCGGTGGATTCAGTGACAGTTGGACAGATGGTGCTGGGGACTGTCTCCGATGTTTCTTGTTGTCTGCAGAGTTGCCTGACAGCCAGCCTACAATTAGCATCTGCTTCCCTACTTAATGAATTGCTCTGCCCATTCACACCACAAGCGCTTATAAGAGAGACATTCATCATTGGGCAACATAAGAATCTTTAGATTTTCGCATTTGGTATTCTTGGGCATGGTGCTGTGGGATTTAGTGATATTTGTGAATGCCATTTGTTAGTACACAGATGTGTAAGTTAGAGTGATGTGTGGCCTTGCTAACATTGCAAGGGCCTTTTCAGAGATGTTGTGTTTTGCAGAACACTTCGTCCTTGGTAACTTGTTTAGACTTCTGGGTTTCTAGAGTATAATTAGGGTGTGATCACACAGTTTAGTCTCAAGCTGGTATACTGTGTAGATTTTTTAAAGTTTATATTTAAGTTCAGGTTTATAGTATGATAGTTCTAGCCTGATGAGCCCGGACATTTCAGTAACGTGAACCACCAGTGCTGTTTAATGCATTTTCTTTCTTGCAACTGATGCTAAGCCTGGGCATAACCTTGTCATGGTCATTGCAATAACCTGAAATCGGCCACCAAATTGTTGTCCTAAATACATGAGTTCGGAAGAGTTCTCCACCACCTGACCTTACTTAAAATGACAAGGAAATAATCCCCTGGAGCTATATAGTTTCACAGTCCTCTGCCACCCAAATTATATGAACAGCGCTCCAGATGCCACAGGGCCCAGGGACGAGCTCGCCATAGCTCTGAGAGCTAATAAATACATTTTCAAAGACACCCCCAAAAAAAACTGCTTGAGGTACCGCACTCTGCCTCTTAAACTTTTCAATTCCTCAGTTGGAGTGGATTTGCAGCAATTTATGTTTCTTATCCCTCCCCCCACCCTTCATACTCTCCCTCTCTCTGCTGCCTCATGCCCTTTTCAAAGCGAGTACCTCTCCTAGCTCGAGTGCTAATTAACAGAGCTTATTTGGTATGTTAATACAGATCAACATGTGTGTGTGGAAAGGCCACCATCGTTCATAGCCTTCTCAGCGTCTATGTGCAATGAAGGGCCGCTTGGAGGGTTGGGAAGGGGAGGGTAGGGGGTGAAGGACAAAACTGATGCTCTCATGTCTGTATCTATAACAGGCAGCTGAAGTTGTAGATGATAGTGAAGGGCTAGCCAGAGCTGCTGGATGCTACTTATCTCAAACTGAGATTGAGAGTGAATGTGGAGTTGGTTCATTCACCAGTGATTACCTGCATGAAAATGGAAACTAAATTGCAAGCAAACAAAGGTTTTATATGTATGTCATTTCCCAGTTCTAAAGCAAATGCAAAAGTTGTTTCATACCAGCGTATAACACCATAAAGCAAAGATAAGTGCTTGTGCCTGATTTTTTGGTGATTAGAACCAGAGAGAAGAACCTGCAGAGTGAATTCACCATTGCACTCAAGTTTGTTTGGGTTCACCCAAGTTAGGATAATTTACCACTTCTAAAGTTGCTTTGATGGTTATATGACTCAGTATAGGGTGGACTCTCCCTGTGTTCTCTTGGTGTACTTAACACAGTTGGAGAAATCCAGGGTGAATCTACAGCCCTGTTTTTTTAGTTCACCAAGTGGTGTCTGTTGGAAAAAAATATACATACAGTAACATACAGTAAATAGCGTCAGACAAAGTTTACTGATAGGGATATGAACAAGGTTATTTTACGTGCCTCAGTTTGTGTTAACTGCTGATGTTTTTAGTCTGTTATGTTATGCTGTTGATGTTATTGCCTGTTATTCTAAATTTTATAGTTCTTTTTCCTAGCAGTGATTATTCCCTGTCAGTGACATTAATTCACAATGGATCTCTCCTTTAACATAAGCATTGTAGCAGAACTCCTATACCAACCAATTGACACATATATATTTTGGGCTGAAGAAAGGGCGTAAATTACCTACTAAGGAAATGAGTGTGTATGTGTGTGTGTTTCCATGTATGTGTCTGTGTGTGTGTGCGCATGCGCATTTATGTTTGTGATGGCTTGATGCTGAAATGTGTTCCACCCTTGCTTGATTGATATTACATACAGTACAACATACACTTAACAGAATCTTTCTCTGAATCTGATGTTTGACAACAAATCGCCAGGCTGTTATATGAAGAAAGGAGGACTTGAGGAAAGGGAGGCTGTATTTTTTTGGCTTGTCCTCTTCTTAGTGTATTTGTGTCTGTGTGTGTAGAGGGAGCATATGTGAACTAGACTATGTGTGTATGTGTGTGCATTTATATCTGGGAGAGTGGAAAGAGAGTGTGTATGTGAACAAACTTACTTATGTATGTGTGTGAGCAGTCCAAACTTGAGGAGTGCCGTTGAGGAAACTCATCCATGTTAATCAGGGCGTTGGCATTCAGCCTGTAATGGCCAGTCAGATTAAAGGGATGTCAGAACACATCAGGAAAGAAGAAAAAAAAAGGAAATAAAGCAAGAAAAGCTCTGACGTGTCTCTCACGCTCCGTTCCATCCATCCTTGGTCCGTCCATCGCTGCGCTCTGGGGCCTTCATCCTCTTAAAGGGCCGGCAGGATGAGGAGGCATGCTTATGAATTTATATGAGTAGTTAGTGGCACGTCATCTCGCTGGCCCAGCCACCGCGCAGCCCGCCTGTGCATAATTGATTTATTAAACTCACCAGTGTCGGCGATGATGTGAGTTTGTTTGCAGGGCCACGGGTGCAGTTATAGTGGCATTCGGTGCCTGGGTGCACTGGGCCCCCTCTCCGAAATCAGGGATTTACGGTGATATGCTGATGGCCTGACGTCTGCATGTTTATTTTAGGCTTTGATATACAACCGGCAATATACACCAAAGCTCATTCCACAAGCCATCAGATAGAAGAATAGTTATTATCAGTGTTACCAATATCTGGGTTGTTATTTGGGTATAAGTCTACAGGTGCCGTTATCGAGTTAACCCCCCGCAGATCGTATTGTTGTGAATCAATTCAGTTTTTGTCCGTGGCCAATAACTGTCAGTATTACTGGTCTTAAGAGGCTCATTCCAAATCTTGATTTGAAGGCGTGACCTGCTCTCTCATGCCTGTCTTTGCATCTTGATCTCAACACTCACAGATTGGGGGAAATCTTTGTTAGGATATGTTGAAGAGGCCACTGCACTCACTTCTCTCAGTCCAACAATCCAGAGGGCCCGACATGCATCTATGGCGACTGAATTCTGTCTTATACTTATACAGCACACACACACACACACACACACACACACACACACACACACACATATGATCTTACCCTTATAGTTTTTGCTGTTTAATCTGTAACAAGGGTATATACGTCAATAATGCAATAATCTGTCGCCATGGGTCCTACATGTATGGTAAACATTTTTAAACCAAGAATGAGACAAGAGTACATACACAGATCTAACAGCATTGCACACATCGCAGGTTGACACTTTTGACAGCATAGAGAGCAATGTTATAACTAGCTTTATTTTGCACACCAGGCATTGCACAATGTGTGTCACTTCTTCACTGATACGATATTCCATTTCCCTACAGTTTGTTATTCATGTTAAAGTGAGATTGTGTTAACACACTATTAACATGTTATCTTTAAGGTGGTGAAATAGCCGTGATGCGAGATAAACCTAATTCTGTGCGCTAATTTTGCATTTTTTCATTAAAACAAGAAAGCAACCACATTAAATTGATTACAGGATCATACTGAACTGTGATGAGAAGAAATACTACATTATTACATTCCCTGACACGATCAAAGGTGTGTGTGTGTGTGTGTGTGTGTGTGATACATCACAGATTAGGCATTTTGCTTGAGGTGCATTCACAGACTAATCTTCTATTCAGATTCCTCTGAGTACTCCGCAGCAAGGGGTTTCCTGCATCTGCTCTGAGGAGGTTCTTACACCGACCCAGACTTGCTACCTAACTCTGAGACCTTTTCAGAGGGTTTGAGGCGCTTGTTCACTAGAGGTGTTTAGGAGTATGGCAAGAGTGCTCAGCCCCCAACACCAGGGGTTTGGACCCTTTGGAGGTTGAGTCTCTCTGTCACATGGGCCACTATCAAAGACAAGAATGACTCACCCGTCTGCTTGGCAAGTCAACACAGTAGGTGTCGGTTACCTCCTGCTCTCTGTGTGCGTAGCATAGGGCTAGAGGTATAATGAGTGGTGTATGTTTGTATGTATGTGCATGCATGTGTGTGTGTGTGTGTAGAGAGAGAGAGAGAAATATGCCCTTGGCTTTCTGTTCCTGGAAATAGCTGTTAGAGAGAAAAAAGTAGAATCAAAGTAATTGAAATTAGGAGCTACTTGAGTCCCACTGGTTTGTTGTGGCTCATAGCACTCAAGACCCCAGGAGACTGAGTACTTAGCACTAATGCTGCTCTTTGATGAATCGTCGAAGGTTACAGTGTTCAACAGGTCAAGATTCGCGCACTTGTTCATCTGATGGTGTACCATCAGCAATGGTGTCATTTAGTAGCATTGACTACCGTGTGAATTCATTTGTAAACACCCTACCCACCTATACAGTGCATAATCACAAGTGAAACTAAATGCTGACGTTTTATTTATGTTCACTCAGTAATGTAAATTACTGTACGCATCTTATCTGATAAACATAGTTTTGTTTTTTTCCACTTTGATTATGAGGTCAACTGAACTCACAATTGACTGACTCACAGTCAGCAGATAAAAGGCACCTGGTTATAGTGACCATTATGGTTGGTGAAATGGATGGGGAGTTTGATAGAGGAGTTTAGGAGAAAGAGTCTCTCTGTCTGTGCGTTGAAGTGGACTACTGTGGGTATAGTTTGCAGCCAGTCTTCTGGTGAGCACCTCCTCTCCAAAATAAGTAGGGTGGCATATCTTCTTATTAAAATATGAGTATGTGTGTGTGTGTGTGTGTGTGTATATATATATATATATATATATATATATATATATATATATATGTATATGTATATTGTATTTCTTCAAGGGTTCTTTGGACTGAGTCAGAGCAACACCACACACTGCGCCTCATCAAATAATATCAGCCTCTTATATGTAGTTGGTTGCTTGAAAATGCAAGATATAAAGGGTAAGATCTAATTTAATTCAGCCAGCTCCTTAGCAATGCCACACACCGTTCATCTTTAGACATTATCAGGCTGACCCCGTTTCAGGATTCAGCTATTTTCTGACCAAAAAGACTTCACGCCACCCTGCCTGCTTTCATTTATGGAGTCATTTCTTTCTGAGCACAGCCAGATTCTTTGTTAGGCAACGAAGCCTGTGTCGACACTCGCTGAAGAACCCAGAACCCAAGAGCTCATTGAATGATGGGGCACTGTCATTGGCTGAAACATCCAACGTCATTGCTGCACCTGGGTGAGCGGCGTGGGGCTACAGTCAAGCCTGAGCAGTAATTGGTTTTGGCTCCTGCGTGTTTCTCGCAAGATGTCTGGCTTTGATTCCAGGTTCATTGCCAAAAATAAATGTTAACTTCAGTATGATGAGTTTAAGGAGAAAAAAAGCAAAGCAGAAAAAAACACTGTCAGAATAACACTTAAAAATTCTTTTTGATTTGGAATGTATGGAAACCTATTAGCTGTATTTTTGGGTTATTTTAGTCAGCGGGAGACGGCTCGATATCCTCCTCAGAACAAAATACTGACCAAATTCAGGATTGTTTTTTAAAATTAGGACCTTTTTTTTTTTAATTGAGATGTGAGTGTAGTTGCAGAATTTTAATATATTTTTATTGAACCTCTCAATGGTAGTCAAAAAAACATTGATTACCTTTGCTAAACATCAACTTCAATATTTAGTTTTTAACCAGGCACACTTGTTTGATGTAGTACCCGTCTGGACCATTAGAAGTTGTCATCCATAATGTATATTGTATATTTTCTGTGTGGATAAAAATCAGACAAGGAGGTAGAGGCCTAACAAAGTAGGATGTAGCTATTTTTACTCAATGTGGGAAAAACATATTTTAGGTCAACAGTTGACATGGGCCTGTCCAAGGAAGAAGGGGAGGATTAGAGCATCCATTTCTATTCCTTTGCCCTTCTGATATTATATCCACTTGTGCTGTTCCCTCCCCCCCTCTCTTAGCCCTGTCTTTCCCCTTGGGGCACGTGTGTGTGTGTGTGTGTGTGTGTGTGGTTTTGTATGTGTGTGTGTGCGCATATATATGTGTGTGTGTGTGTGTGCCGCCAAGCATCAGGCTAACACACACAGCTCTCAGCATGGATGAGGAATGCATTAAAATCTTAACATCAGGCGGGACTGACAGCGGGCTCTATGCTGGCACAGGGGTGGGGGCAGGGGGTGGCGTTGGCAAGCTCAAGAGCAGAGGGAGGATGCTGGGGCTCTAGACACTGGCAGGAGGGGGGTGCACGTGGGGATGCCTTGACAAGTTGTTATTGTAAGCCTCAAAAAGATGCTCTCTCTCTCTCTCTCTCTCTCTCTCTCTCTCTCTCTTATTTCCCTCCTTTTCCTCCCTGTCACTCTCACTCTCCCTTTCTATATCTCTCTTTGTCCTTTTTCTCTCTCTCCCTCATATCATATCAATACATGCACATACACACAACACCCACTTCTCCTTTTCTGTTTTGGAGATTAAGGGCCAGAGATCACTCTGTGAGGAGATATGTACAGTAATCGCCATGACTACTAGCGTACCTCAGGCTCATGCTAAACCATCAACATATCTGTCCTCACTGAAAACAAGCTTTCCAAGGCTTTTGAGACTTCAATAAACATAAAAGTTATAATATAAAGTTATAATACAAAGATTAGAGTGACTAAAATAAAAGTTGTACATGGTGGTAACTAAATTTAGGAATCCTTACTGCGAGAGGCTTTCATGCTGCTTGTATTTTTTATGTTTACAGAATCCTGTGCTACCTTTGGTTTGAGCTTTGGTAGATTCCAGCAAGTTTGTTTGTGTTTGTTCTGTTATTTTGTGTTTGTTTTATTCTGTTTCTTTACTTATCTTCCTCGAATACGACCCTGCCATCACTTACACTTCCGGGAATTACATTTGATCACCCTCCCCATTTCCATCAATATAAAAAGCAATAGGCAAGCCTGCCTCACACAGAGGTCCCTCACTGTCAGTGGAACACGCAGGAAGATGAATGAACCTAAATAGATTTGAGTGGCGTAATGTGGTTTTACCTAAATTGCTGACAATGGCTTTAGCCGAATAAAGGAGAGGAACTGATAACCTGCAGCAGGTTTGGTTTTATTGCGCTGGGATTCAGCCAGTGATGATGGCCCTGGCAAGGCTCGAGAGTCTAATTGCCTGACTCAGTCGGAGGAAACATCCTCTAGGCTTTAATTCACTGGCATCTAAATGAGCAGAGAGTCTCTTTCTTTTTTATCCCCCTCTCCATGTCTTTCATTCCCTCTTTTTTTCTCTCCCTCATCTCCTTCACTCATTCCTTTCTCACTTTCATTAGGAGTCCAAGCTCATTAATGGTGTTAAGAAGACAGAGAATGATGTAAAGAGAATGAATGAGTGTGTGTGTGTGTGTGTGTGTGTGTGTGTGTGTGTGTATGTGGAGAAATAGATGGACAGGGCAACGAGGCAAAATGAGATGAGAGACAGAGAGAAAGGGAGAAGGGGGTAAGTGTTAAATTGGTGACCTTAACAGGGTCACAGTGCCTTCTCCTAGTGACTCTTGACATGTGCTTCTACTGACCACAACTAGCCACTAGAGAAGTGTGCTAAGCATGGCCCATTATGGCGTCCCACATGCCAGTCTCTGGGTAGTTTGTCATGGGGAGACACATGGCACACAAGGGGTGGTCGATTGGATGGAGTCACACCTGTAATAGAAAGTGCCTTTCAATTTCTCAGAGGGACGGGAGGATACAGTAGGTGTCCCTTTGGAGAACTCACTGGGGTCTCTATTCCGACTCAATCTGTTCAATCTCGGTTCTAGTTTGCCCATTGGGTATATATCTGTGGATGGAAGGTTTCTTCTAAAGAGCGTGTTGTAATACCTGCAGGCTAAAAATTAAGACTGGAAAAAGCAGCCACAGAAAAATAACCTTTTATTGAGACAACAAACCCACTTTTCACCAGTGTACTATGGTAATTGAAAATGGGATTTGTACCATTGTCTCATATTTCTGTGTTTTAGTGTTCAGCACCTTGTGGAGTGTATATGTAAGGGATTATGTACATATACATTACACACCAAGTAACCGCTCAACCTCCCACACACACACACACACACACACACACACACATGCTCAGACATTACACAGATTTTAGTAACCATCTGTTGAGTCAGCTCCCGTTGACACCTCTGTCTTCTTCGACTCCACAGGGCAAAGAAGAAGAACAAGCCGCTGAACCTAAAGATCCACAGCAGTGTGGGGAGCTGTGAGAACCTGCCCACCCAGCGCTCGCCGCTTCACACAGAGCGCACGCTTCGCTCCTTCTTCTTCCCGTCATTCGTGCCCTCCACGCCACCCATCCACTCCGACGCCTCTACGCCCTCTGCCAGTAAGTCATCTTTTCCCCCAGACATCCACTACAGGGGACTCGTCATACTTGTTAGAATTGTGTCTACATTTGTCTCCATGAAAATTTGGTGTGATCTACATGTTATTACAGTCAGTACATAAGACATACATATGAATGAGGCAATTTAGGACCAAGGGTGTAGTCCAGGGCTATTCAATTAAAATTTAATTTGGGCCACATTTCAGAACCAAGATTTTTTCAGAACCCAATTTTCAGCAGTCATTAACAATTCTGAAATTTTTCAAAAACTTAAACCATTTTTATTTTTTACCCTTAAAATTGACGACATTCTAAAAAAGATTGAGGATGCATGCAATTATATATCTCTAAAATGAGATGGGGTGGAGGAGCAGGCATTAACTAGCTTGGTCTGTTTCTGATATTCTGGGTGCGTTGAGAAATAGTCTACAATCTGCCACTCAGATAATGGAATAACACTCCACAGTTCGATAAAGACGAGCTTATTTTTCTGTGACTAAACGAATGGTTTCTGATAGATCAAAATTAACATAAACCAGCAGGTTAAAATAGCGGTTAATGTATCAGTTGCTTGACAATTAAGGACCATGAATGATTTTGATCGTTTTTTTTACCTGCCAATTATGAGCTTTTATTCATACTGTAAATCAATCCAGAACTGGTCTATTTCCTAAAAACTTTGTCTAGCAGTTAGCACTGTTTTCATTCAGACTGACGTCACGTTCTGCTACTCTCTCCCTTCAGCCGGAGTGGCCGAAGTACGCTTTGAACATGCTCTAAACACTTCGAAGGTGTGCCGTTCACTCAGAAAAGTTTTAAAGGACCAGAGTGTACTCGGAGAGCTCGGAGTGTCAGTTTACGAACGCACCAACTGTAAAAGACCCAATTTACGTTCTGGAGGCTCGTGAATGGTATTTAACTTTTAATGCTGGAGCGTCGTCCGGGCTTCATGTGCACCACATCTGGGTTGCATGTGGCCCGCGGGCCGCCTATTGAATAGGCCTGGTGTAGTCTATTACTTATTTGAGCTAATGACTGTACTTTTGGCCTCTGGCAAAAGAAATGGCTTCTAGCTGTTGGGTTGGCCCCTTGGATTGCCCCAAGGTCCCTGATTTTTCTTAAACTTTCTTCAGCAAACTTGAAAGAAGTATTTTTTATTCCTTACTGTGCATTAAACAGTGAGTGAAATATACTGTAAAAGTCAATAGAATATTTGTGATTACATACTGCACACTACCACTTTGCATCCTTTACTACTGCACCTCGGAAAATAGATTTGCCTGTGTGTACAGTAGCTAATTGCTGCAAAAGGTGGCTTTTTAAATTAAAGCAAAGTTTAGAAAACACATCAATCATTTTAGATAAAATCATTAATCTGTCTCAGACTGCATGTCTTGATAATTTTCTATGTTTCCTATTCATGCTAATTTCATGAGTAGACCTAATTCATTTCCGAGTGATCCTTAACTTTTGAGAGGTATTATATATTCTATTCTATTACAATCTATTCATTAAAATGATAATTTATCATCTTGATAATTATATTGACAGATTCCAGAACCACCACCCCCACTTCCACCACCTTGCTAAATATAAAAGATAATTCTTGTGGTTTCCTATGGTGAGAAAAAAACATCCTCAAAACTGCCAGTTAATGTGGATAGTGCAGCTGTAAAAGTGAAAGATTTAAATGTGTCAGTAAAACAAGTAGCACTAATAGGTATTGATTTTGAAGAAGAGACTGAGAGAAATGAAGTGATGAGAAATGTGATTTGTAATTGTTAGAGTGGCCAATAATAACAGTAATGTTGATCATCATAACCTGGGAGCCATCCTCACTGTATGCCCAAGTCTCATGGAGTATCCCCATTGGCTGATATTTTAATGTAAAAAATTGCATTTGTATTGCATTATGCATAACTATTTAACCATTCTGTGCAAAAGTGAGCTCTTTGGATGTGCTTACGAGGAGGTATAGCTCTTACAGTGTTATGTAAATTACTACTATATATATCTTAAATTACAAATTCTCATAGCGCTGTGTACAATCTTTTTTCACGCAAATCCACAATTGGATCCAGAAAATAGATTTTCATACAGGGATATTGTATGAATACATAGCCTAATGGGACAAATTCATTTATAAATGATAATACCCTAAAATGAAGGTCAATTTGTGACAGCAATCACTATCTTAAAACAAAAGTTATTTCAATGATAGTGGTATAGAGTTGATCACGTTGGTTACGTTTACTGAATGGTACTGTACTGTGAAAAGCACAAGTGAAAGTATGCATACTGTATTGTAATGTATGATGCCAGTTAGTTAGCATAAGATGTGCATTCACTATTCAGTCTATGTTTTTCAAAACTCTATTGTTCTTTCATTGTTCTAATTTATCCCAGAAATAGGGCTAACTAGACTTAAAGACATATAAGACATATGGCATCGGCAGCTTGGTCCCTTTTCTTTGCCACTCACATGACACTGACGAAGGTCTAAGAATATGGCCTTAAGGTGAAACCACCTAAGAATATGGCCTTAAGGTGAAACCACCTTGAATTGCCCCCCTTATTGCTTCCCCTTCTTTGATCATTATTTACTTTTGGCTATTACTTCTCAGGGCCCTGCTGCATGCATATACATTTCCCCTGGTGGCAGCAGGAGGTGTGGATGCGCATTACATTATTAGGGTCATCACATGACAGCCATGCCAACTCAAGCTATGAGCTATAAGCTGAACGTGATGAGTTGCATCTGGCTTGTGTGTGTGTGTGTGTGTGTGTGTGTGTGTGTGTGTGTGTGTGCTAAGTGGCATCTGTGTGTGAGGAGGTTGAGCACGCCAATGACTTCCAGGATCTTGAATAACAAGTCCTTTTAGATGTGTGGTTTTCTGGCAGGGAAAATTCATACCGTGCATCTCTAAAGATGAATGCGTATCCCATCGGCTCCTTCGCTTGCATTTTCTCTTTTACACACACATGCACATGCACATGCACATGCACACACAAATACACATGCACACACAAATACACACATACAAATGCATTTGCAGTAGAGGCTTTTTTTCATTGCTTCAGAATCACTCAAACACAAGTGAGCTATTACCATTATCATAACACCACAACAGGGCAAACCAAAGCAAATGTGTTACTGTGACCACATGTGAACGTGTCATTGAAGAGTAATGGCGTTGGCCCTCGCAGCTTTCACTTTTTCTACTGGTGGAAACATCAAGACAGCAATAACCCTGCTTGAGGCTGCATATCAAAAAAATATTACCAATCAAGCTGTGCAAGATGTTTGTTGGTCTTAAAAGGTTTTGCAAATGATGCATATCAACTATTGTTTTTAGGGTCAGCTGGCACTTATGCATCATCATTTGAGGCTTAATGGAGCATTGCCACCCTGCCTTCACAATATAACAGCTCTTCATCTAGAGATGATTCTTATGAGTTGGTTTAATTCCTGCCAATAGGGTCTTGATGAGAAGCTCTTGGAGATGTATTATACACACATTTGTGGTGTCAGTTACTTGCTCTGGTTTGGGTATGGTTGGCGTAATATATTTTGTATATTTTTGAGGCATAGTATATTTAAGTACTTTTTTTCACACAGTGAAGAGTAGAATGCCAAAGATGTGGTTTGGTTGGCAAAGTGAAATCAAATCGGGGTTCTGGTGGATTCTTGGACCCTTACCTGGCTTGGTACAGATGGTACCAAGGATCACAGCACAGCCACAGTGGTGGGTGGTGTAGTTTTAAGGGAGCTACTTGTATTCTAGAGGTTTCATTTTCTGGGAGAAACTTTTTACACTTCTCAGAGCCGGAGTCTCAACAAAAGAAATATTACAGAGAGCCTGCTTAGACATGGTAAATCCTTGGCACGCATATGTACACACAAACACAGGAACGTCGTAATGGAAGACAGTGATTTAGACGAATTCATTCCCATCTAGGCCGAGGCAGCCGGCCACTGAGGGTCGGACCTAATCATTTTCATTGGATTGTGGCATCATCCGTAATGACATTAGTGGCCACTGCCGGCCCACTCCCCTGGGTCGCTGTCTAGGGGCACAGTGGCATAAAGCAGACCTGGTGTAAGCAGACCTGTGTGCCATAGTAAACAAGATAGATTACTTAAACAATTTACTAATTGATTGATTAGGCTAGGTGATTGGTTCATTAGATAGATAGGTTAATTAGTTTCTTTGGCTAATAGTCAAATACAGGTAGATGGAGTAGATAGATAGGGAAAGAGAGAAAGATGGAGAGAGGTCGGAGGCGGAGTGGGTCACTTCAATGGCGTTTGGTCAGAACTCGACAGCTCCCAGGACCACCAGACGTCCACTCCCCCACCTCTACAAAAAAAAATGACCACAAAATCCCTGATGAGAAAAGGCCTCTGACGCATAAACAAAGTGCTTTTGATGTCTGAATTCAGGAGATCAAGTCCTTTTGGCTGTGAACAGCTGACGTCACATGAGTTAGACCTGTGGCTTTTGTAATTTGCTTGTCAATGTCAAGTATGTGATAAAGCTGAGCTAGGGTTGCAAAGGGGTGGAAAATTTCCGGTAACTTTCTGGAAACTTTCCGGAAACTTTCCATGGAAAATTTAGCTTGGGAATTTTAGAAATATTCAAAAATGGAAATTTGTGGAAATTATGGGAATTTATGGGAATTAACTGGAAATTTTGGATGATTCATATGACATTGTCATATGACTCATATACCAACAACATATTTTGTCATAAGACATTTTTGCAAAAAAATACAATTAAATTAAAAATATAGCATTTTTCTGTTAAATATGTAAATTGTAAACTGAGCAAATGGAAAGGGCTATCAAAACATTTAAATGATGTATGAAATCAGGTGTGGTTATGTAAAACTGCTTAGCAGGACGGAGAAGAAACAGCACATTTTGTGCTATCTAGCACCATGATAAGCTAACTTCTTTAGTACAAAGGTGCTAGCTAGCTTACCTTTAACATATCTGCCTTACCAGTGAGCTAGCAATCTATATTTTGATTGGGCTAGCTAAAATCTAACATTTTAGAACAAATATCATCTAAGTTATATCATCATAACTTGCTTGACTGTTTGTAGTCCTCAAATGTGTAGCTCATGTGTCTGTATCAGTGACTGTATGTGGCTCATAAAGGTTGCTTTAGCAGTCCATAATTCTAGAAATCATTGAGATGTGATGGGAGGATGCACAATGCGTATAGGAGGTGCGGCCTCAATAGCCCTGCATTAAGAAGTGTGTTATGCCCCTGTGATTGAAGAATAGCAAATTATAGGCTACTCAACTTTATGCATATCACATCTCATAGTTTTAGCCAAGACTGCTAAAATATTATTTTCTACCAACTGTCTTTATGTCCCTGACCTTTAGTTGAGATAATTCCCAGTTTTTCCAATTAATTCCCGTTAATTCCCATAAATTCCCGTTAATTCCCATGGAAAGTTTCCAACTTTGAAAATTCCCGGAATTTTTCAACCCTAAGCAGAGCATAATGTTTGTATTTGTGCTTAGCTGTGTGTGTGTGTGTGTGTGTGTGTGTGTGTGTGTGTGTGTGTGTGTGTGTGTG